>JAJLWG010000001.1:638867-757787 GCA_030570615.1 Tortispora mauiana
ATTCACATACGACTTCTGGTGGCTCCATAGTGGTCAAAAGTTAGAAACACTGCACTTGATCTTCCCTTATACACACCCCCCCCCCCCCACCGAATATGGGAAACGATGGAGGTACAATTCCTAATCGCAGCGAACTAGTTAAGCGGGTAGGAGTCGATAGTACTTCTGCTGAATTTATGAAAAAAAATAACGAGCATTCATATATATTCACGAAGTGTGCTTTAACTGGTACAACATTACGCTCTGATTCAGTTGTTAGCGATCATCTTGGCAAATTGTACGATTACGAATCGGTGCTTCAGAAAATACTCGTGAAAGAAAAACCTTTTAAATCAAGACATGATGTTATAAAACTTCAAGTATCATTAGTAGATGATACGTGGATTTGTCCCTTATCCAGGAAGGAAATCCAAAATAACTCATCCGTGGTATTCGCCTACATCGTGCCCTGTGGTCATGTGTTTGCTTTATCGGCACTCAAAAATATCAACTCCTCTAAATGCCCGGAATGCAATATAGAGTATTTAGATAGCAATATAATACCGATCAATCAGTCAGATCCACATACCATAGACGAACTCACGCAAAGATTGAAAACTCTTAAATCTCAAAATATGCATCACGATTTAAAGAAGATATCGAAAAGAAAGTCCAAAAAGCATAAATCAAATCATACTTCGGTCTCAGACGATGCCGACGCTAGATCTTCAAAAAGAATCAAGTCATCAAATGTAACTGTCACTTCCGGCATCTAGCGCTTCAACATCGGATCCACCTATTCCTGGACTGCCGATGTTATTGTCGGCATCATCGTGAACAAATATTAGCCTATCCCCTGATATCTGCCAAATGTTATGCAGTTCGTACTCATGTAAAGTTTCTTGCAATTCAGCCATAGTGAAGCCTTTACCAATAACACGATTTCGAATATTTCGAATAGGTAGCCAATCGTACTGCATCTCTCCATCACCTGCTCCCATCGTCCGTATAATGTTATAAATCCTTGTCTGCACACTAGTATCTCCGTCATTGACGCCTCTTCTTAATGCCAACGACGTTTTACTGACCTCAATAAGCCTGAGCGCTTCGTCAACATCATCCGTTCGTACAATCTCCGAGAATCGCATTCTTGCCAGCGCCTGGGCCATTCTAATAATAGCTAGCAACTGCCTAGGCGTAATGTGGTTGAATTGCTGATTCGAGCCTTGCTCTCGCCTATATGTTTGTCGCATCTGAACGTATGCCGAAACTATATATGCTGACACATCCTTTGGTACGGTAGGTCTGAACGTTCTAGCAACTGCAATGTATTCTCGAATCAGTTCTGGAGATAGCGGTTCAAAGTCATGATCTGGTTGTTCGCCGTACATATGCACATATGTTACATGCTCAGCTAAACGTTCGTCACCTTCCCTCGACGGAGAATCTAACAACAAAAATAGTAAGTCAAATCTAGAAAGTAATGCTGCTGGTAGGTTGATGTTCTCTAGTGGAGAAACACGAGGATTATACCTTCCATAAATTGGATTTGCTGCCGCAAGAACAGATGTTCTGGCATTGAGTGTTGTATTGATTCCTGCTTTAGAGATCGAAATTGTTTGCTGTTCCATAACCTCGTGAATTGCAGTACGATCACTTTCGTCCATTTTGTCAAACTCGTCTATACAGCACACACCGTTATCTGCCAGAGATAATGCACCTCCTTCCAGAACCATTTCTTCTGTAACTGGATCGCGAACCACAGCAGCAGTAAGACCTACTCCTGAAGATCCTCTACCGGTAGTATATACACCTCGCGGTGCTATATTACTGATATATTTCAGTAGCTGTGATTTTGCAACTCCAGGATCACCCATTAAACAAATGTTAATATCACCTCGAATTTTCATACCGTCACCCATTGTTTTAGTTACGCCTCCTATGAGTAAAAGCAGTAAAGCTTTCTTCACATCAAGATTACCGTAAATTTCAGGAGCAATAGAACGGGCTAAACGATCATAAGCACCTGGTCCTTGTTGCCATAGTTGTTGAATTTCTTGTGAAAGCTGAGGGGAAGGCTCTGTAGGAATGTTCTTGTGCTTATAAACATATTGACAATCAATGTACACGTCTGTCAGCAGTCCAGCGCGAAGAGCACGCATTCCTGTATAGGGAAGAGGTATAACAATTCCGGATATGTCACATAGATCACCAGGAATGATAGAGCGTACTAGAGTGCCTGATAAGTGAATAGCTATTGTTCGAGGAATATGACCCACAGGGACTTGGTCAGATAACTCCTGAATGCGAACCTCTTGGAAAGGCAAAAATTTAGATGCTCTAGTTGCCATGAAAAGCTGGCCTTTATTGCGATTCATCTTACATTTTTCCGAGGGACAATCCACTAAGGGGGTAAACTGACGTGTGGTGACCTCTTGAAAGACCTCAAAACCACATTTATCGCATGTATAAGCATTAACTGTCAGTTTAGGTTTCACATCTGAAATTCGAGTAACTATTCCTCTGAGGGTGAGAAGTTTGCCAATATGAGAGCCGCGTACTTGTCGAACTGAAAAGGGTTTTCCATTATTGAAGTTTCGCGTAGGATCGCTTAATGGCTTGATATATAGAGAATATCTTCGAATGAGCTCTGGTGGAAATGCATTAACGGGAGCTTCAGTGCCTTGTTCCTCAGCTATATGCGCATTTCTTTCCTGGCGTTGCTTTACAATAACATCTAGAACGTCTGACTTATAGCTTAAAGCTTCGTTGGCTTCAGGAAGAATTGAATCGATAACTTGACTAAACAGCTCAATGTAACGACTAGTATTCTCTATTATGGCAGGTACAAGATCGCCTTCTTTAGATTCCCATTTATCTATATCATCCAGTTCTATCAGTATGGTATTTAGTTCGCGATCTGCCACTCGCTGCAGCATCTCTTTGTACTTGTAGGAAGGGACTGCAAAGTCATCATCTTGGACCTTGTACTCTGAGATGAAAGTCGATATCTTTGTACGTTCATCATCATAGTTAATCCCTAAGTCTATAGTAGGCAAGTTAGACATTAAGACAGGCTTTTGTTTTAAAACGAGTGTGTAAGCAAGAAGGTAGAAAAAGAAAGATTGACACGGTCAGAGTTTCGCGTAAAGGGGGTTTTGGACATTGCAGCATACCCCTGAACCCGCGTCAAAATTAATAAAAGTTTAAAGAGGAAGTGCGGCTTTTTTTGCCTTAGAAAGCCGGGTAATAATTTTTCAGCATCCCCGCAAAGTCTAAACCTTCCAGCGTCTTGGGATTCTCTCTCATCATTACCTCTCTGCACGCCGGTTAAGCCTCGGTTGCCAGTTTCCGTAGGACCATAACTTCGTGCATTCTCATATATTGCTCCTGACACTGAGTTATACTTCATTGAATATTTCTTGTTGGACGTAATCTTTGCATATCTCAATGTCTACCCATCAGGCAATAGTCAATTTTGTGGGTCTGAGATCCGGACTGGTTAATCTGCCTCATTCTATCTCCTCCTTACTCTTTTCATCAAATGTGGTTGCTCAAAATACTGTTCTTGAATTGAATTGGCGAACGGGACCGAAAGGAAGAGATAATACAAGGAAGGCATATGTAGGGTGGACTGGAATGACCAGCGCTAGAGGCATTCGAGGGAGCGAGAAGGCGATCGAAATCGATCCCACATTTGCCCAATATCTAGGTTTGGCTGAAGGAACGAACGTGTCTGTTCAGATACATGCTAACCCTCCTATTGCTACTCGAGTGTTTTTAGAACCTGCTACTGCATCTGACTGGGAAATCATAGAGTTGAATGCCCAACGTGTTGAATCCGACATGCTCTCGCAAATCCGTGTCGTCTCCATCATTCATCCTGTGTGTATATACGTGTCTCCTTCCACCTCAGCGATATTCCGCGTATCAAAGATAGATTCAAGCGATCCGGATGCTGTATATGCAAAAATATCGTCAGACACTGAAGTGGCTGTTGCTCCGAAACTGAGAAAGAAACAGACAGGAAGAGATCGGAAAACTAGTGGCTCTATCACCAGCCGGTCGAGATCACGCAGGCAAACAAACCAGGGCCCTGTACATGCTCATTTCATGAGATCAATCATAAATAATGACAACAATTTAGCAGACAAACACCCTAAAGTTCAGATTGAAATCTCAGCTACTTCAATGCCTGCTGACCTCAGAAATCTTAAATATGTCGCCGTTTCGGCGGCTGATATCCCCGAATCTAAGTCTTCCAACTCTAATCAGCCGTCACCTAATAATGAAAATTCTATTCCGACAGCAGCAAAGACTGTTGTGGCTTCCTTGACTGTGAAAGACTCTTGCCCGGCTAACCACTGTTACTTGTCACCCTGGCTCGCTCAAGCTATTGGAGTAAAAAGCACAGTAGGTTCCATGGTGCTCATTGAACCAGCTGCAAAACCTTTATCTATCGCTCCAGAAAGTATTACTGTGGTTCTGCCTATCAGTAAATCAAACTCAAAGAAATCTGGACTTAGCTTAAACCGAAACAACACTGACATCGAGCAACAATTGGAGAAATCGGAAACTTTGCAGAAGCTGTTGAACGAATTAGAAATATTCCAAAATCCTATTACAAACAGTATGCAACTTCCGTTTGTTCCTAATACACTACTATGTGACAGTGGTATAATTCAGTTGAAAAACTCCGAAGGATGGATCACCCCTGGTTATAATAGAGCTATATTTTCTACAGCTGCTGACTCTGTATTGAATGAAGAAGTAACACCAGTGAGTAAGCCTCCGGCTCTTCACGGTATTGACAAAGTTGTTAACCAGACAGAGTCGCATGTGAGACATTTGCGCTGTACTTTAGTGTATGGTTCTCGCGGAAGTGGAAAGACAGATCTATTGTCTTTAGTTTCACATAATCTGCTTTCAAAGCTATTTTACTCTATCAAATTAGACTGCTCTGAAATGTCTGATGACCGCATTGGATCAATCAAAGAGACACTAGAGACTAGCTTTGGCAAAGCAATGTGGCATGCTCCTGCCGTATTAGTATTGGACAACTTAGACCGATTGTGTCCGGCAGAACAAGAAAACACCGACTCTAACAGAACAAGGCATATCTCTGAGTTGCTCATAAAACTTACCAGCGACTTCAGGCGCCGCAGAGATATAGTACTCTTGGCTAGCAGTCAGTCGAAAGAGAGTATCCATCCCTCTTTGCTGAATAGCCATACATTTGGCGAGCTTGTGAATTTGAAAGCACCAGATCGAGAAATGCGTCGATTGATTTTGACAGCTGCTATGGAGTCCAGGTCTGTAGGTGTTGATGCCAATATTGATATGCTAGAAGCAGCCAGCTCTACAGAAGGGTACCAACCTGGCGATCTACATATTCTCGCAGAAAGGGCAGAGCACGAAGCTCTAATGAGAACATTGCAAGATCCTAACTCAGCTTTATGCATCACTCAAGAGGACATAGAAAGTGCAACTAAGGAATTTGTTCCTGCTAGTTTACGCGGAGTTAAGTTGGAAAAAGGCTCTTCTGTAAGATGGTCTGATATAGGTGGCCTGGAAGCGACCAAAAGGGTTTTATATGAGACATTGGAATGGCCGAATAAATATGCTCCAATTTTCCAAAAAAGTCCTTTACGTTTAAGATCAGGAATCTTGCTATACGGCTATCCTGGATGTGGCAAGACAATGCTGGCTTCAGCTGTTGCTAAAGAGTGCGGGCTAAATTTCATATCAATTAAAGGGCCTGAGATATTGAATAAATACATAGGTGCTAGTGAAAAAGCCGTCAGAGATCTATTCGAAAGGGCTCAAGCTGCTAAGCCATGTGTACTGTTTTTTGATGAGTTTGACTCTGTGGCACCAAAACGTGGTCATGACTCAACAGGTGTAACAGATCGTGTTGTCAATCAAATGCTTACGCAATTAGATGGTGCAGAGGGATTGGATACCGGTGTTTACGTTCTCGCAGCCACATCTAGGCCAGATTTGATCGATTCAGCTCTGTTAAGGCCTGGTCGTCTTGATAAATCTCTTATTTGTGACATGCCCGACTTCAACGACAGACTGAGTATCTTGAAGACATTATCAAACTCCGGTAAAGTGAAATGCAACCCAAACCTTGACCTTGAAAATATTGCCTCAAGAACTGATGGTTATTGTGGCGCAGATATGCAAGCTTTGCTGTACAATGCCTATCTGGAAGCTATCCATGACATAATTGATCATGTACCTCATGGAATTGTGAAGTCTAAATCTGAAGAGGAGAGAGATGCGACAAAGGCAGAAGAAAACCCTCAAAGTGATAGTAGTGTTGGTGAGTATGACAGCCTAGAATTTTTTGAGACATCAAATTCAACTGCAGCCCAACGTTTGGCAACTCTCAACCGCTTAGAGAAGCTAAATATCGGAAGATCAAATATTAATGACAAGAATTCAGATGAAAATGAAGATGAACAGAACTCAGAAAAGAGCGTGAGCGTTGAAGTCCAGTGGGAACATATAGAAATTGCTTTCACTAAGACTAAACCAAGTCTTTCTCTGCAAGAGCGTGAAAGGCTCGCCAAGATTTATCGTGATTTTGTTTCTGATCGATCTGGAGAAATGCCTTCTGGAACCGCTTCGTCAGATATTGGCGGTCGCACCACACTGATGTGATAGTGATATATGATCAGTCGCGTCAACTGTAATGGCATATGTTACATAGGTCCATTGTATGTTAAGTGTCCCGCAAATGTACTGTAGTGGATAGTATCTTTGGAGGGGCATAAGGCATTGCGTCCTTATCAGTTTCAAGACCCTCTATAGATCTTATAACTTCGAACCCATTTATTACTCGCCCAAATATCGTGTGAATATTGTCAAGATGTGGTGCTGCAGCTGTAGTTATAAAAAACTGAGAACCGTTAGTTTTTGGCCCTTTATTAGCCATTGATAAAACAAACGGCTTATCATGTTTCAAATCTTCTGAGAACTCGTCTTCAAAAGGTTCTCCGTATATAGACTTGCCGCCAGATCCATTGCCTTCAGGATCTCCTCCTTGTATCATGAAGTCCTTGATCACTCTATGAAAGATAGTATTATTATAATAACCAGATTGAGCTAGTCTGGCAAAATTTTCAACTGCCTTGGGGGCTGCATCAGGATAAAATGTCAAAGTTATGTCGCCAAGTGTTGTATGTAATGTGCATGATTCAACATTCTTTGGAATGAAAAGAGCTTCATTTGGAGTGCGCCGGTTTTGAACTGGCGCTATAATTTTAGTTTGTATATCGCGTTGTGACTTTTCAATAAAATCCGTGTCGGTAGTATTTGCAAACAGATAGAGGCGGTTAGCGTCTGGCGAGCCTGCAAGGACGATGAAGTCTTTCTCAAAATAGCCTGAGTTCAATTGGCCTATAGTGGAGCCGATCGGTTGAGGGTGGTTTGAATCATGTAACACAGCTACTGAAGTATATGTGAGTGAGCTAGATTTTCCTAGTTCAGTTTTAACTTCATAGGTAAGCAGGTCAAATATATCAATAGTACCGTTTGGAGAACTGAATAAAACATAGCTCTCAGTATTATCAAATATGACACTAGGTATGTACGTTTCGAAAGAACCTGACAAATTCAAGGAGTATTTTAAATTATTTGAGGGTATATGAAATAGACGAAAAGTATTTTTTGAATCAATGCAAGCAAACAGTTCACCGTTTGGAGACACATCCATAGATTTGATATAACATTCAGTATCTGACCAGAATGATATGGTACCTTTTATGAATTGGAGGAAGTCCATATCATTAGAAGCGTATCGATCAGATATATTATTAATATCGTCAGGGGGTTGCCACATTTCAATTATACCGTCTTTATCAGTTGAAATCACGACATTAGACTTGTTGACATAAGTCATAGCCGTTATAGGAGCAATATGAGTTTCAGTAGGGTCATTATGCGGGATATTCAGGTCATTACTATCAAAGAAAACTATACGGGTTCCATATGAAACTGCAAACTTATTAGCAGAAATCCAACACGCGCTTAAAGCAAGTTCATCCGTTTTAGCAAAACGAGAACTAGCTGTGATCTCAAGAGAATAGACATCCAGAATACGGATATAGCCTGTTTCGTGAACTATTAGCAACATATTTGAGTCGCTATTATATTTCATAACCGATATAGGACCATGTATAGGTTTAAACCCTTTTATATAATCAATATAGTCAGGCGAGTCTCGTTGTCTTTGCCATATCCTCAAGATACCATCAGCGTTAGCTGTACCGATCAGAGATCCGAATGTGACCAGATTAAGAACAGGAGATTCTTGCGTAAAAGATCGTACATAGTCGGCATTTGGAAGTTCGTTAAATAAATTTTGTTTCTTAGAAGAATAATTGTCAGGTGAATGAGAACGTTTCATTATATCTGAGAATTCGAGTGAGGGAAGAATTAAAGGTAATTAATTAATAATACAGTTCACCCACAGTTAAAGGGTGCTTACTAGAACTTGTAAAAGTTATAAGAAATAGATTTTAATATGCAATTGCAGCCTAATAATAAATTAAATGTAATAGTAAAAATTTAAGAGGAGGGGGAAAAAAAAGAAATAAATGTAAGGAAACAATATTTGCGGTAGTTGCATGCTCTAGAGCAATGTACCAGTGTTATGTAATGCTTCAGCATTTTGAATGAGAAACTCAATAACCGCTGTGCGTTTCCCCATATCAGCAATTTCACGTTCACCGGTTTCATCCCTCAATATACTAGGAGAAAACACAACGGCAAGGTTCCTGACAGTCATAAGATTCTTATCGGAATGCTCACTGACCTTATGTAAGTGTCTCAAAAGATAAATCAAACATGTTTGGTGTGCGGGCGGCAAAAGTGCCATAGATGTCCTCACGGCTTCAAACTTCTCTTCTTCGTTTCTTCCAGAAGTGCAATTAATAAAATCATGATAGGCAGAGTAACAAATTAATGGATTAGGAAGTTGTCTTAGATATTGTTTCAGAACTGATGTCACTCCCGGTATTTCCATTAACAGTTGTTCAGTTGGAATGCCGTCTTTTTCATATACTTCTTCCAATGCTGTCATCTGGCTTTTACCACCACCTTTCCTATATATACCTTCAAAATCCAGAGCATTGGCTTCAATATATTCAATCAGTTCTGTCACAATCCTAGGAATTGAAGTTCGTTCATAGGCAACCCGTGCTACTAAATCTTGCTTAAACAAAGCATTAGAAGCTAAATTGCGTCCAATAAATGAATTATGAGACATCGAGTTAGGAATAGACCTTAATGCCGACAAAGATGCCTTATATCCGTCAGTGCTCGCACTCTTTTGCAATGGGACAGTAATATTAAGGCCACTGGCAGAAAGTCCTCCAGCGATTGCAACTCCATTATCTGAATTAGGATCGTTACCAGCGAATACCTTGTTAAGCCCTTTAGCAACAGCATGTCCAGGAAACTTCCAAAAGCGTTTGCCAGGTTTCTTGGTTTCTACCGAATCATTTAAGCTGCAATAGTCGCCAAAACTGTCAGGAGATTGGCTGTAGAGCGATGATTCGCCAATTGGTTGAGGTTCAAAAAGATTACCTTCTTGCAGAACTTCGCTAAGATGAATTGGTGATGATATTAGTAAATCAGATTTACCAGAAATTCCAGGCGAGTCAGCTAAATCAGAATTCACAGAAGGGGATGGTCGGCCCATAAGACGTGCCGCAAAACCTTTCGGAGGCTCCAGATTCCTTGTATCTGTTAAACTATCTTTTTGACGCTTCAGGTCTTGTATATCACGCCCAAGAGCAGCTTTTTGTCGTTGCATGATCGAGATAGTACTTATCAGGTCATCTCTAGAAGACGATAGCATAGCAATTTCAGCAGAAAGCAATTCTTTCAGCTTGTTGGACTCCTCAAGATTTACAGACTTCTCCGATGAATCATCTGCGAACTTTTGGAGCAAATGAACTTGCGACAGCAACTGATCCCGTTCTTGAGTAAGCTGACTCAGTTGCATCGACATATCTCCCGAAGAGACGGAGAGAGAAAGCTGAGCCTCAAGGATTTCAATACGCGCTTGAGCAATTCTAAGGTCATTTTGTAGCGAATTGATTTTGTCCTCAGCAGTAGCAGCCACTCTGTTTGATCTAAAAAGAGAATCGAATCGCGGTGGGCTGAATACTTGCGTATTTGAAGGGGGAGAACATATAGGTGAGCCGAGATGATTTGATTGCTCATTGTTAACAGCATCCGAGTTGGCTCGAGTATGATTAGAACTAATAGATGCATGAGCACTATGATTTATGCGGGGTGAATAATGGCCATCGTGTAGCCCAACATGTTTTAAAGTATCTTCGCTCACTTGCGGAGATTCAAAAAGACGCCTTCCGTTTATAACGCTATGTTCACTCCTTGAACGTTCATGGGTGAGTGAAGGAGATTGAGCAACTAATAGTTTTGCGAAGTCCTCATCAAGATTAAACGATATATCTTTCGGAACACTAGGTAGTCCATATGAATGCGCGGAGCTAGGGTCAGCAATAGCATGCGATTTCCGAGGAGTATGTAAAGTAACATCAATATTTGCATTTTTGCTGTTGATTGAGTTAACATGAACATCTGCATCACCATCAATTGTATCATCCGAAGACCCAGAGCTAGAGGCTGTAGGTTGATTGCCTGGAAACTGGAACGAAGAAGACTGATCAGTAATCTCGGTGCTATTCGTAGCAGACAGTGAAGGTGGAGCATGCAACGCTTGTAATTTATCGGTGGTAGATTGCCCATCAGGAGTAGAGGAAGAGACACAGCTTTCTAATTCATGCGTGTCTTGGTTTTCATTATTGGGTCTGAGTTGTAGTTCATTATAATCATCAGCAACGTCATCGTGTGTGTATGAAGTGAAGTCTGAATAAGAACGTTCTTTTAAAGGTAATCCTTCTTGCAAAACCGATAATCTCTGCTCGCTATAGGCTCGTAAATGCGTTGGTTTTGAAATTGAATGTACTACTGGTGAAGGGGAAACGACAGCTGTGGAGACTTCTAAGTCTTCGGGCATAGAAAAAAAGTCGCCGTCCGTATTGCTTTTATTCACCGACTCTGTGTCATCTGTGGAAGGATCACTTGTAGAAGCCAGCTGAGGGATATCTGGGAGCTGTTTATTACTTGAACGAGTAGACCTGGAACGAGAGATCGAATTAGAGAGAGACCTGCTCATAGGATGTGCACTGATACTGGAATTAGCTGCAGAGGAGGACGAACGACGCAGGTTCATATCTTGAGATTTGATATGATGAGATTTGCTCTGCTGAGACTGAGGTTCAGCATCGTCAACTTCTTTTCGTTCTTGCTTCTGTTTGATTTTGCGTTTACGTCGTCGCAAAAGCGCTTCGTGACACTTCATGCAGAATATACCTTGAGATGTGCGGGCATATTTAAGATTTTCAATTTTAGACTTGCAATTTCTGCAAACAAAACATTCAGAACAGTAAGCTTGGCTTCCCGTGAGGATAGCAAGCTCTTCGATTCTCTTGTTGCAGGAGGCACATCGATAGGAACAGTTGGAGCAAATCAGTGAACCATTCCCTAGAACAAGAAGATGAGTGTCGCAATCCAGCTGAGAGTTACAGGAAGAACATTTAAAACAATCCAAGTGCCATCTATATTCGCCCAACTCATAAGCACGGCCTTCCGACAGAGGTAGATCGCACTTTTTACAAACCGGAGCGATGTTGGAAGGAGAGTTCATTTTCGAGGTATCTGACTTGGGCTCAATTACTGGAACGGATGTCATTTCCGCTATGAAATCAGCAGCTTGGGATCCGTAACACTTAAAATAGAAGGCGCTTGTACAACTAAAGCAGAAGAGGATAGAGAATAGAAAATACTCAAATGCTAATAATCGTAGCAGAGCCTGATTTGGAGGTACTGAGTAGGGGGTGCTGATTGGAAGTGTACGTGAGAGCAGATAGTAGTAGAAGAGCCAACACTCAGATCTGAACCAATAGGATTAAATAAAGGAATGAATGTATGTATAATTCAGATCGAAGTATAAGTTCCTTAAAGGAAGAAAAATGTGTCACAATACACCCGCAAATACGTCAACTGGCAGTTTTGGATTTTCAAGGGGGTTTGAAAAGGTAAGGGAAAGGGAGTAGTTTAATTACAGTTTGAGTTATCGAACCGGTTAAGGTTTTTGGTCTAAAACTAAATCTCATCCAAGTTCAAAATTAAACCCTCTTTCCGACAATTTGTTAGTTAAGTACTCATGGCTGATGAATAAATTAGGTAAATGATATCAAACAATAATATACGTAAAGATATCCATTAGAAAGGTGGTAGGGGATCACGTCTGTTGTCAGAGCGCGGCTGAGTGTAGTATGGTCCACGCGAACTCCGTTGTCCATTGCTACCATCTTCTGGCCTATGCGACCGTTTCATAGGTCTGTCACGGTACTGATAATCATCGTTTCGCGCAAATCGATCGTCCAAGTATTCTCCTGAAGTAAACATATCACCACGAGACGCATACCTGCTATCTGGAGCAGGACCGTTCCAGGGCTCAGCATAGATATCTCGGCCATTTCTCCGACTAGGCATTGGACCATGGTGGATTGCCGGAGCATAAGATGATCCTGAACCCGCTGATCTGATCTGACGACTGCTAGGGTAGTCCCAGAACGGCCTATCATTGGATATATGGTTAGGTGCCCTGGGATCTCTTGAGAATAGCCTTCCTTCATGTACTGCGCGCGGACCGTCATCGTATCCCTCAAAGCGACCATAGGCATGATGGTGTCTTTCATTCCCTTCAAAACCATCATACCGGTCTTGAGAATAATCAAAGCGTGCGCGTGATCTTGGAGGCGATCGATACCCTTGATTCGGCAAATAATCACTGCCACCATACCTAACTCGACTGTCTGATTCTGGTGATCGAGTACGCTTCCCAGAGAATGTTCTTGTGCTGCCTCTACTAGGCCCCAGAGAAGGAACATCAAATTCGTATAACTGCCTAGAAGGCGGCGGATAATTTCTGTTATATTGCTGTCCTCCAGTGCTGCTGCTTGTTTCATGCAATTCTCCGGAACTGAGAGAATTATTCTCCTGGTTTAGTTTGGAGCGACCTTCTGTAGTTGCAATAATTTCTAAATCTCGCGATTTGTCATTCACACGAACAATTTTTAAATTATTCGATTCAAGGTACTCTTTAACCAGATCAATGGCCGCATTAATATGTTGCTGACCCGCAGTGTCACAGGCAAGATGAATCTCGCCCCAGCCAACAGTATCGGCGTTCTCTTTGTTATAGTAGCCAGATGCTCTGATATTCAGTCCAATCCAGAGAGGAGCTAAGACATTTTTTCTAAACATTTGTCCTTTAGGGTCCAATATAGGTTTACATTGAACGTCAGGTTCGATTTCTACCACATATAATTTAGGAAGGTATGTCGATAAAGATTCGAGTGCTCTCTCGCAGACACCCGGTGAAGGAGAATAGAACCTGATTATATCTTCATTTTCGTTCGTAGGGAATTCCACAAATAAAGTAGGATGCGAGGTCATGAAAGTTAGTAAGTTCGAGAGATAATCAGTTAAGGTCAGAGACCATCGAACAGGAGAAATTCGGGCTACTATAGAGTAAGAATTCTGTTGTGCAATACTGGCCATTTCAGTTACTTCCTCTGCCGCAGAGCTCAATACATTATCAGACTTTTTAGGGCATCTAAGCAAGACATTATCAACGAAGTCCAGCGTGATGCCATTGCGCATTCTAGTCGTATAATCATTAAAGCGCACAAACAAATTATACTTCCGCATAATGCGTTGAATCACAGTTCCTCTGTTACCAATGATTCTTTTATGATATGCTTCGGGAATAAAAAATGTTTTCTCGCTCGCTATTTCATCTTGCATGAGCTTTAGCCCATTACCAGCAGAAATTTGATCGGAAGAAACAATGTCAATATAAAAGTTGTGTTCCGTGAAAGGCCTGAATTTAATCCAGACAGAAGCAGCTTTATTTATACGAGCCACCTTTCCGTATTTCTTTCCACCCATAAATTCATAGAGTTCGTTAGGAGATTCCAATCGATATCTAACTTTAGAAATAAGAGTAGGCCATAGAGGCAAAGAGCTTACTTTCTTTATGGCAGTGGACACAGATTCGTATGATCCAAAAACTTCGAAAGACCCTACTCCGTAAGTCACGTCGGTGTTCGAAGATACAGTAATGTCTTTAAGAGTTGCGACCATAGTTTTGATGTCAGGAACATCTTTAGGAGGAAGGTAGTAACCTTTACTATCTTCTTCTGCTTCACAATACCAGTAAGTGGCGTTATACATTGTGCAAATAAAGTCAGTGATTTTTCTGATAGCGCAATCAACGCTAGAGATTGAAAACCCTTGAACACGGATCAACGAACGCGAGGCGCCCAAGAAAGGCAGTTGAATAAATACGCCCTCTTCTTTTGAGACTTTTCGTAAAAATTCTAGATTCCAGAGAATTAAAGAGTCACATTTGGAATAAGTAGTAACCAGCTCCTTCATATAAGCAGGTGTTTCTTCTATAATCTTTGAGATGAAATGTTTAGCGAGTTGGACGTCAACGTCAGTGCCAGTTATGAACATTTCATTAAAATCGAAATTAGACTCGACTTCATGCAAGCTGCTATAAAGACCTGGAAAATAATCGTGATAAAATAGTTGAACATTAGTTAATGACGTCAAAAGGTCTAAAGACTTGTTATGTCTGCCACAAATGAGAGGGATCATAGAAAGTGGAACAGTCATTCGATGTATGAACTTGTTAAGTAGGCTGTCCAGATAAACTTGCACTCTAGTTGCAGCAAGCCTGGCACAATCCGCATCTCCATATATATACAGAAAATAATAATTGCCCTCATCTGACAAAGGCCAATTTTCGTCGTGCGGCAGAGCAGTATGCTGTTGAGTAGTTAGGAAAAGAGATACCGAAGCGAACTTCGATATTGAATTAAAAGCCTCAATCACTTCAGTTAATAAGGTATGAGAAGCTGACGTAGACCCAGATTTAGAAACGACAGAAGATTTAGGAATAGGAATAGGAATAACCGACAGTTTGACGTACTCTTTGAGGAGTTTAGAACGCAATGGAGGTATAAACTTCAGCGTACCGCCAAGTACTACGACGAGTTGTTCATTGATTATTTCATAGTCTATTATGGCAATTTTTGAATCGGATATCTTTGCAATTTTGCGTTCCAGCCAAGGTATATTATCTAAGGATCGAGTGCTTTCGTCCTTGATGGGGTCATTCCAGTTTTCGTATACGTTGTGAGACCTAAAGATCTGGTATCTTTTATCGGGTTCGGTGTAGACTTGGTAAGGGAATCTTAAGGAAGTGGCAAACAAAGTAGAGGGCTTTTCAGAGCTGTCTAATGGGGTTGGTTGTTCATTCATTGCGTTAGGCGATGAATTGAATAAAAGCGGAACAAAACAAAATAAAGCTAAGTAAAGCGAAGTAAAATAAAATTTAACAATGGGGGTGGGTGGTAGTAAAGGTAGGTGGGAGAGAGTGGTGGGGTTTATTATTACTCAAAATCTAAGTGAAAGACGAGAAGGAAGTTGGAGCAAAATCAGAAGGACTTTTCAGTCCAATTAAATGTGAAAACAAATCAACGGTGTGCTCAAAGTGCAACATTTCATTAGCTATCCATTAGAATATCCATATATTTCCATTAAAGAGTCGGGTATTTCCGAAGTATCATCTGAGTATTTTGGTGTGTGATTTGGGCGCGGTCTATATGGAAGATCAGCCTCATCCAATAATGATGGTTCAGATGGATCAGAAGAGTCGGTAAAAGTCGGCTGGTTTACAGCCGATTTGGCAGGCTTAATTGAATCTTGATTAAATTGCATGGAATGAACCTCATCGGTGTAGGTACTGTTGCTACTTTTCTTTGCTAAATTGGAATATGTCGAGTAGTAAGCATCTGAACCATACAATTCTTCGATCGGAGGAATATGTGACGACACTGAAGCAAATTCGACACGTTTGTTATTGCTTAATTTTTCAGCTTTAAGCTTTTCTTTCAATATTGCAATTTTGTTTTTATTTTTTGGCATAATGGTATTGATATTGGTGTCTGAAGAGTGTTCCAGTTCACTTTTAGTCTCGCTCCCTGTCTGTTCGATTTGTCCTTTCTGAGTGTCTGAACTCGGTATAAGACGCTCTTTCAATAGAATTAGGCGATGAGCATCTTGCAAAAGTTGTTCATCGATTTCCATCGGAAAAGAGTGGCGTGTACGTACCACTACCGTAGGCAAGGAATAAGCTAAGTTCCAAGCTGTTTAACTCTCTGGGGGTGTACTGGACTGGACTACCCGTTCTCAACACCAATTGCGGTCTTTTAGAAACTCAGAAATCGACAACAATGACAAATAGACAAGTTTTCTTTTTTGATATAGATAATACATTATACTCGAGGAGCACAAAGATTCACGATATAATGAAGGAAAAAATAACTGAATATTTCCTGAACCATCTGAACCTTGATCCTGAAATCGCTGAATCCCTACATCAACAGTACTACAAAACATATGGGTTAGCCATTAGAGGTCTAATACTTCACCATGACATAGATCCTATAGACTACAACAGTGCTGTCGATGACGCTATTCCTCTACAAGATATCCTTTCCAGAGATGAAAAACTTATACAACTTCTTTCTAACCTGGATAGACAAAAGGTCAAACCTTGGCTGCTCACCAATGCATACGTGACTCATGCTAAGAGAACTGTCAGTTTAATAGGCGTGGCTGATCAGTTCGAAGGCTTGACTTATTGTGATTATCTGGACCCCGAAGTCGTCTGTAAACCTGACGCAAAAATGTTCCTTAGAGCAATGCAAGAAGCAGGCGCAATAAATCCGTCGGATTGCCATTTCATAGATGACAGTCCTGCAAACGTAAAAGCCGCTTTAGATCTAGGCTTCAAAACGTCTATATTGCTATTAGAACCCGACGATCAGTATCCTGAGAAACCTATAGGCACACATATGATAAAGTCGATATATGAATTGCCAAATATTGTCCCTGAGCTTTTTAAGCGATACTAGTGCCACGGATTCTCTTCAATCTCTTTGTCCAAACCTGTTATATTCTCACTTATTGCCGCATTAAGATCTGTTTCAATATACTCAGAATACTCTTCCTTCTCTTCTATGCTTCCTGAACTCCCTTCATCGGCTTCCTTCATATGAGATGGTGTCTCAATTGTATTACCATCGCTTCCATGCTTATCATCAACACCAGCCCAATTATTCGAACCGTTTGTTATTTCATTACTAGTAATGGGGTCAATTGTCCTTGTTGGTTCAGCCGTCTTACCAAGGATCATGGTTTCGGATTTGGACCAAGGCCATCGTCTACCCGCTGATTCTGACGCTGCTGTTGGCACTGGCAAATCCGTTCGAGTATCAGTGCTTGCAGGGGTAGTGTTCTCATTTATATTTTGGCGTTTTTCCCATAAATTTCCAAAAGCGGTACTTAATTTGCGGCTACTGTTAGCAAAGGAGCTGGCAATAGCCTGGCGCGCAGGTGCAGTACGCTCATCGAGCTTCTTTCCGATTTCCACAATTTTCAAACCGGCGTATCCGGGATGTCTAGGGAACACCAAATCAAACAATTCAGAGTCTGTGTTTCTGGAATAAACCATATAGTTAGTCTGCTTTCTCCATTCTGCCACATAAGAAACTCCAAAATCATTGACACATTTAGGACTGGCTTCATGAAGTAAAATTTCAGGACCAGGAGGATCCAGTGCTCGATTAACGAACTGGTCATACTTGTCGCACGCTATTAGAGACATGGTATAATCTTCAAACTGTGCTCTGATATATTCGTCGCTTCCTTCGTACTGAAAAGAGTTCTTTTCATTTCTCGCGGTTTCGACGGCTTTATATATTTCCTCAATCCACCGTTTGTCAGCTGCTGAGAGTGCCAACAAAGGTTTCAAAGAAGGGTCAAGTATTTCAACATTCGCTTCATCTAAATTCACAACTACATCAGCATATCTGTCTTTCTGCGTAAGAAGCAGCAGATTAGATGAGCCAACGAGGTAAGATTTAGTTTCCAGCCCAGAAAGTTCATCGAGCTGTTGCAGAGGGGCGTAGGGCGAGAATAAGGAGTTCTTCTCAAATATCAATAATGGCAGGCCCATATATGATAAAAGAGAAGATCTTTCGCTGCTCTTTAAGCTGACCGGTCTGGAGAGCAGTTTTTCTTGATAGTCGAATTGCGTTGATCCGGAGTCTTGAAGGCGATCCAACAAACCAGCTATAAGTGAAACCAATGCAAACTGAGCTGAACATAGTAGTTCCGTGTGTGTTGAAAAGAAAATAACTCGTCGCTGAAGCAGTAATAATTTAAACATAATTAGGGTGCGTGTGCCGAATATATGGACGAATTCCTGGAGTGGCATACCAACATATAGATCTAGTTCACCAATCCCATCTGAGAAGATATGGAGTAGACTGTCATAAAGCGTGTCTACAATCTCGTAGTTTTCCAAGCTACTTTGTAAAAAATAGGCTTGTGTAACAACAGCAAGTTTTTCTCTGATAACGCCGAATATCGGTTTTCGAGCTATAACTACTATAGCTTTTTGGACGACTGATCTGGTAACATCTTCATCTTTATGCTCAAGTAACTCAGCTTTAATCTGGCGATTACAGCTAATTCCAAAAAACGTTTGAGGAATTGAATCATCTGTCGGTTTATAAGGTAAAGTAAAGTAGGAATAATCCTCTTCTCTGGCATGGGCACCATCAGGAAGGCCTTGAAAGGGCAGATTTGGCCATAAATCTTTGTCTTGAACACCGTTACCTTTCCAGTATTCTACTTCTGGCCCTCGTATATGATGAAACCCTACTACACATGCCGCGATTATAAGATTATTGTCTTCCATAATTGTTTGGCATTAGCTTGCTTTCGATTATAAGACAGAGTGTGATGCCTTATGTCAAGGTTAAAGGGTAGGTAAACTCTCTCTATGAAAACTAAAGCTACTTATACAAGATGTATATATACCATAAGCCTGATTAGATCGTTCGTATTGAGGGTTTAAATTTCTGTATTCATTCCAGTACCCATTAAATATAAATAAAAAAGTCTCAGTACCTTTAAAAGCTAACCCATTTCAAAATCTGAGCTATCTGTAAAACTAGACTCTGACGGTCTGGATGGTGTGAATCGCACGCTCGTGTTGGGGCCTCCGAATTGCATAGTTATGGGCGGAGACATCTGTGGAAATGAACTATCGCTTGTATCGTCAAATCTTGGCAGTGAAGAGCGCAAAACGGGTGTTCGAGGCGAGCTAGACGCTTGTTCTGAGACGTCTAGTTCGCATGGATTAAAAGCTGTAATAGTTGGAGGATCCATCATCGAAGAAGAGGAATCGTCAAACGAGAAATCCATAGCCCTTCGATTTGGAGTCTCCATCTGAAAAGTCATTGTTGAGTTTAACATTCTTCTGACTGGCCTACTGGGCGTGATTCTAGCGTGTGCTAAACTGATCGCTGGCGACATACTAGCGGAGCTCAGCGACATTGATCCAGCTGGACCCGCAAGGGTGGATACAATTGCGCCACCAGCGCCCATAGACAAAGACGTGTCAGTTTTTTGAGTCTGCATTAGTTTCTGTCTTTGCCTATCTGTCGGCAGCGGTGTCGATTGAGTTAGAGCATCCACCGTTTGTAAGAACTGTGATGTGTCGTCTGTTGCCGCCTCGCTTACTTCCTTGTGTTTATTGTAATCATCGTTATCGTCAATTTTATCATTGTTTTCGTCATCGTCATTCAAATAAACTTCAGTTTCACAAGCAGTCAGCTTCACGTTGGCGCTCGCCTCGAAAAACTGTTTCCAGAACTTCGTTCTCTGGTAGACTCGTTCGCATTCCTCACCGTATCGCTCTACCACAGGTATTATGCTGCTTGTTACAGTTCTGTGAGCTCTAGCAAAGTTCTTATCTATCTCCTGTAAGCATAGAGTGATCGACTGTTCCAGCCTCTCTAATTCGTCAGACGAAGACATGGTCTGGCTAAGTACGTAGGTATTACGCGACGTTAGTCCAGTTTTACCCAATCGCGTGCATTTCATGATCGCGTCTGTGTCCTGCTTAGCAACAGCGGTACTGTTGGACGGGGGAGCAGATAGATACAAGCGGTCATACGCTGGAAAAAAAAATTTATATGAATATTTCTATGTTTATAATAGTGAACCTTTAAAGCTTAGATTTAGCAGCCAATTCTGCGGTGAAGATCTCGTAGAGATCATCGGCAGCTTGTCTGATGTAGAATTGGAGTTTGTCACTGCCAAGATGCTTAGAACATATGTTGAAGTTCAAAAAATCGTTGTTAATCATGTAAGCAATTCCAAATCCATCATCAATGACCTGTGACCATCCGTATCCATTGAATCTCTCGCAAGACAACTGAGAAGTAGATAGGTACCAGGATCCAGTATAGGCGTAAGAAGGATCCTTAAACAGTGCAGGAACTTCTTCACCTTCCTCGAGGCTGAGTTTCAATCCAAGGAGGTGGCGGTCTACTCCGCGGCCCTCAGAGGCGTCGCCAATATACTTAATATGAGAATCAAATGCCTTACGAGCAGCAGCAACCTTTGCAGAATTGTCAACATTAGGATCTTGCATGGCCTTAACGAATGCAACAGAATCTTGTGATACGGATCGGCAGGTCTCAGTACGACCAAGTTGGAACTTACGAGTAGCAGCTGACTCATAGGTGGGACGGCAAACTCCATACATCTTGTAGTATCCAAGCTGGATGCACATTTGTACAAAGGCGTCCGGAGAGCATTTGAACTTCTTAATAAGGTTCTTTCCGAATCTGTCGTATTTCAAAACTCTTACTTGATGAGCTTCAATCGTCTCAGTGAAGCTCTTGTGTGCCTTCTTGATAACAGCCTGAATTTCAGGAGAGTACTTGAAAACAATCTCTGCGGGGACAGCAGCTGTACTAGCGGATGAACCAAGCTCCTCAGCGGTCAGCTTGCGGTTCAAGGTAAGGTCAGAAACATACTCGTTGAGACGACAAGTAGGGGTACCATCCATCATAGAGTGTTCTCCCATGAAACCAACCGAACCTCCTTCTGTAACAATAAATTGAAGAGGTTTGTCATAGAATCGATTCAATCCATCACCGTGCCACATAGTGTGCGCACGCTCTTCCAAAGTAACCGGTGAAACGTCGTCAAGACAGACAACAAAAGAAGCAGCCTCAATTGTTTCAAGAGCGGCAGCATTTTCAGGTGATGCTTGAAGGACAGCAGAGCGGGCACGAGCCCAGTCGTCACGGTTCATTGAAGTAAGAGCACCGAGACCAGGTCCGACATTGACTATATTTTCACGAATCGATCTGCACTGAGCGGCAAACTCAGCAGCAGTCAATCTTCTGCCGTTAATCCGAGTAGGGACTTTAAAAAATCTGTTCTTGCGAATAACAACTATGTAGTCGTTAGCATCGTAGTCGTATTTTTTCGGATAATCAGCATTCAAATCGGGAATACGGCAGCAGTTGAACATGTACTTGTAAGAATCCATGCAAAGAGGTTGTTTACGCATGTATTCTGGTTCAAGAGAGCCATCAACAACTTGATCGCGAAATTTTAACGCAGCAACAATGACCTGGCCTGCGCGGTCGTCGGGGTTAGTGACAAGCTTGTCGTCGTTGTACGAATAGAAGTAAGAAACGTAAGGGACAACAGGATCTTTGTAAGTGAGATAAGCAAGTTGATTCCACCATTCATAGAGCCAATTCTTAACGTTAGGATCGGCAGCTCTGGCTTCTAAACGTTTCTGAAGTTCATGAGAGACGCTTCCGGGCTTCAAGAAATCTTTGACGATTCGCTCGGTTGTAGCATACTGCTCGGGGCTAACAGCGGCTTTGACCGATTTCAAATAGCGAACAGCTGTCTCTTCAAGAGAAGGAACAGGCAAACGAGGTAGCGAATCTTGGTAACGAAGCATGTTACCCTTAGATTTATCTTCAACATAGCCCGGGATAGAGGAAGCAGTGCTGTTCATTCTAAAGGATGACATTTTGGAAATCATACGCCTAGCAGAGGGACGGGAGAGTAGCATATGGTGGAGATGCGAGTATGGTACGCTTTAAGTGCTAAAGAGTACTCTGCAGATATATATATGAAAAGCGGAGAAGAAGTTTTTCACTCGCGTCTTCTTTTTTTTTCTGGTTCCGGTGGAGAACGAGAGTTTTATGTATATATATACTAAGAGGAACAGTTGCCGGGGAAGCTCAGTGGAAACAGGCATGCTGGGTGTGGGGTTGTGCCTCGGTAATTAGTTAAGAGCCGCAATTGGCTAATATTGGAGGTAAGCAGGTGAAAATGCCGAAGGAAAGTCCGGGGTAAAAAATGTAAGCTAAAAAGATACCTATTAAAGGAAAATTACCCTGCTTATTAAATTTTATGGTTACTAGGACGAATCGGCCTAGTAGAAATATCTTAGACGGGAACCATTTGGAGTCAAGCAAGTGACAAAAAGCCACACATCTTTGCTAAATTATAACATGGGTGTAACAGTTCAGAGTTTAGCGCCAGGCGATGGTAAGACCTATCCTCAAAAGGGAGACAAGGTCACAATTCATTATGTAGGAACCCTTGAAAACGGCAAGAAGTTTGATAGTTCCCGCGATCGCTCTCGTCCATTCGAGACCAACATTGGTACTGGAGCCGTCATTAGAGGTTGGGATGAAGGTGTTCCTCAATTATCCCTTGGCGAAAAAGCTCTCCTCACCATTACTGGAGATTATGGATACGGTCCTCAGGGATATCCTGGATTGATTCCCCCTAATGCTACTTTAATTTTCGAAGTAGAGTTGTTAGGTATTAATGGTAAGACTGCTTAGACTGTGATGTCAATAAGCGATCTACCGATGGATGGGGGAGACCCCCCCCCCCTCACCGCAGTCCATGCTTTATTAAAAAAATTAATAATACATTAGTAAAAATATGCTGATACATGTCGCGAACAATTAAACGTAAGAGCTAAGACTGTTTCTTCCTGCCTCTTTTACCCTTTTTGACGACCTTCGGTTTCCTTCCGCGGCGAGAAGGCGTTGGAGTTTCCGCAGCTTTAGATGTCCTTTGGCGCTTAGCCGGTGTTGATTGCGTTTCTTCAGTGGAGTCATCAGATTCCTCATCCTCGTCATCATCTTGTTCTTGTTCATCATGATTTGTGGCTGACTGTTCTAATAGCTCTATAAAATCGTAATTATTCAAAGGTAGTGTGAACTCTTTGAACAGTTCATCTTCTTGTTCATCCTCATATGCGCCGTCTTCGATTTTGTCTATAGCATCTAAATCATACAGATTCCTAAGCTTTTCCCATATTTCCGCGCTTTGGTGGTGTTTTATCACGTTTATTATATTGATCATGTGAAAGTGTTTGTGAATTCCAGCCGGCTTGCATTTGCAAATCGCTTTGAACAGCGACGTTTCCTCAGTCAGAGACCAGTCTTGAGTCATTATGTCGAAGGTTAAGGTTGTTCGCGTTGCTTGCTACAAACTTCGATAATGACAGATGAAGCCTCACAGCAGTCGCGAACGGAAACTCGATCAGATGTTTTGAGCAATGAGCAAATTGAATTACCTGAAGTACTGCAATCCTCCATTTGCGAACAATCTACACCGCCAGGAGAAGCTTCCCCGTCAGGGTCCATAGTCATTCACGAACCGCGAACTATCAACATCATTGAGCCGTCATCTATGCAGCTCCTGAGCAGGCAGTTCAATCGCGTTTTAGATTCTGTCTCATTAAAAATACAGTCTATATGCGAATCCACTTACACAGAGGCAGTGGAGGTGGATAACAACGTGTCCATATTGGTAGAAGAATCGCAGGCGCTTATGAACAAGGCCAGCAAAGTCCTAAAAGATTTTGATGCGTTGGAACTCGAATTAGACAAAATAACTATCTTGCTCGAAATGATCGAGCAGTTTAAAAGCCGTCTAAATATTATTGATAGAGCGCTCGGAGAATGAACGCGGGCCTTTTCGATACTAATGAACAGGAAAATTGGCTACATACTAATGGAACCGGAGTTTGTAACAGTCAAACGAAAAAGAATCGTTATAATTTATTTTTAGGCTTAGGTTTAGTCTGGTCAACAAGTGCGAATAGATTCAAATTCTTGCCAACTGTGTCATGAGGGTTGCTGAGAGCGTAAATTGAATCTTTGTATATGGCTTTCTTCGTCAGGCCGTATGCTGGCTTTCCTGCATCCTTGAGTTTCTCGGCAAGTTTTTCAGCATCTTCTAATTCCCCAGGTGAGTCAATTATACCTAAATCAGCAGCTTGTTGAGCAGTGAACCTCTCACCTTCAAGCATAATCCTTCGAATCAATTTACGATCAGAAATCTTGTCGAACAGTATTGTAGCAAACGGCGCTTCAAGCGGCGCTCCGAAAATGATCTCGTTCATGCACATAAACCCTTTCTTAGGGTTCATTATAGCGTAATCGCTACACACAGCTAACAGAAAACCCCCAGCATAAGCATGTCCATTGATATAGGCAATAGTAGGTGCAGGATACTCCAGATACCGCTTCATTGCCGGGAACGCTAAATTGTTCAAGAAGTTGACAGGATCTTTAGCGAGAACTTCTAGGTTCAGCCCATTAGAAAAAAATTTACCAATCTCAGAAGTAGTAATCAATGGAGGGTAGCAATTTTGGTCCTGACCGTGAACTTCTTCAAAGAAAGAGAACGAATTCAGTATCCCTTGATATAGTTCCGGCTCAAGCCTGTTCTCAGGGGCATTATTCATCCATATTATATCATACCCTTTTCTAACTTCCGCTTTAACCACTCCAAAAGATTTCGATTTGAGAACTTGTCTTATCATATTAGTACTACCTCTAAGCGTATGTCTTGATTTCGGCTATTCGTTGCTATTTATAATCGATGTCAAATGGTTGTTACCCCACCCTGGCTTTTCTCCCTCGGTTATTCGAAGGCCGATCATAGGAAGAAAAACTATTAGGCTAATTTGGTGTCTACATAGTAAGTACGCAATATATAACTGAATATTATCATTAAATTTAATATAATTAAGTGGTGAAATAAATTTTTTTTGAACATTTGTTATAGTCTTTGAGGTACCAACTGTTCGGTTAAAGGTTGAAGTTGACTTGTCTCGACCTAGATATATACTTAATCGCCAAATCATTGACTTACAGTTTCAAAACCTATATCTTCATATATCTGTTTCTATAAAATTCATGTCATTGGATTACTATCTTATTGCTATGATTTTTCGTTGGTGTTATAATTCTTGTTGTATCAGATCTTTACTCTCCCCATAGAATGTGAAAACCTTATGACTATGTAATTGGATTATTTAGGCAACTCCCAACTCCAGATCCCGACTTTCTGTTGCATTCCTATCGAAGGCCTCTATTGTGTTTTATTTACCAGCGATTCCTTTGGGATTGGAATCAAAATGACTCCTCCGCCTGTAATATCGCGCAGGCAGTTAAGTCGTGCTTTCTGGATGAAAGATGAGAACGCGAGTAGCTGTTTTATATGCTCTCGACCTTTCACCGCCTGGCGTCGACGCCATCACTGTAGGATTTGTGGGCAAATATTCTGCAGTTCCTGTACTAATCGTGTCTCAGGTGAACGATTAGGCACATCTGGCTTTCTACGTGCCTGCAAATCTTGCGCTAGAATGGTAGACAAATATACATTAGACTCAGACTCCAGTGATATAGATGATGAAGAATCTGCTGATGACTCTACGTCTGATATAGACGATAAGTTCGTCTCTTTTAATAACTCTGTTAATCAGCCTTCTCTTATTACATCTAATCAACAGGACTCATTGTCTAGAGATTCCTCTCCTATGCCTCCTATTCAGAGAAATCGGCATTCTTTAAATAGTCAATCAGTATCTGTTCCTTTTCTTGCACTGCCACAGGACGATGATCTTGAACCTATATACTCAGACGGTGATGACCAACTTTCTCAAGGACTGCGCTCTAGCGGGAAACCTGAAGGCCACAGACAGCAAATTTATGATCTAACATCTTCTACAATTCGGCAATTATTTGCCATCCCTAATGCGACTCATTCCTCTTCCGCTATTTCACAGTCTCCCTCATCTACCAGACCTCTTTCTTCTCTTACTCTTCCAATCCAGCATACTACAAGAAATCGTTCTCAAACTGTTCGCTCATTTGAGGCACCGAAGGAAATTAAACAGCGAAGAAGAAGTTTACACAGCGGTCAAGTCTCGTCAGTGTCCAGGCCTCAGCTTCTTGGCCTAAAACAACCATCTCATAGATATCCTGTGGAAATATCAACGTCTTTCATAGAAGAAGCAGACAAGCTAAACTCACCTGGAAAATCTACGTTTCACAAATTATGTGAAACTTCAAAACCGTTTGCTATATGTGATCTATTCTCTAAAAACTTTTTTACTGCTCTTCTATTACAGTTACTCTCATTTGCTAGGATTTCAGACGTTCAATCTTGGGAAACTCCTCTTACGAGCAGTGTGTTTGCTGCAGTACTTCGACTCAGCCCTTTTATTGTATCTGGTAATGATCTAGATGTCAGAAATTATGTCAAAATTAAAAGGGTATCTGGGGGCTCTCCAGCTCATTCTCGTTTCTTCCCTGGTATAGTATTTAGCAAGAATGTGGCTATGAAAACAATGAGCCGTTCTATTGCTCGTCCCACTATTGCACTCATAACATTTCCTATAGAGTATACGAAGGGTACGGCTACCACTATCTTGAGTTTAGATCCAAAACAAGAGGATGCATACATCGAGTTACTTGTCGACAGAGTTCTAGCTTTGGAGGCAAATGTTATTGTCGTGTCCAAAACAGTATGTGGGATGGCTCTCAAAAGATTTCAGCTATCGGGTGTTACTGTTATTCATAATGTCAAGGATTCAGTTATAGAGTTTTCAGCAAGATATCTTGGATGTGATGTTATAACATCACTTGACAGGCTCTCAGTACCTTGCAAGCTAGGACGATGTGAAGAATTCAGCGTCCATACTTATTTGCAGGGGAATATGAAGAGATCTTATTGTTTATTTAGAGGCAGCGAAGCGGAACAAGGTGGTACCATTGTACTTCGTGGTGAAAGTGCCGAAGTTTTAGCTCATATCAAAGCTGTTACAGATTTTATGTTATATGTGGCATTCCATTTAAAGCTGGAGTTCAGTTATTTTCTAGATTCTTTTGCAACCATGCCAAATGAGTTTGATTGGTTTAAGTATCATCAGAAGTGGACTGATATTGTTACAGGTACAGACTACTTTGATGAGTTTATTGATATAATTCTAACTAGGATTATATCCATTTCTCCATCTGTGAGCTTCCCTATTCCGTTTCAACTTAAGCGAGCTCGTGAAGCCGACGCTGCTGTAGTACGAAGCTCGGTCACGGAGTCTGATCAAGAGTCCCAGTTTTCAGCAATGAGTTCATTTTCTTCCAAAGTTGGAGGAATTGTGAGCGAGAAGTTTATGGCAAAGTTTCGCATGGCCACCGTCAATGAAGCTCGAGAAGCTGTGCTTAATCAGGAATCTCTCAGGAAAAGAATATGGGAGCATAACTTTAGTCAGTCACCGAACCTTCTTGATATATTTACTAGACAGAGCATCACAATTCTTTACTCACTTGTGAACTTCATTACTTCCACCCCTTGTTTGGGTCCTGATATGCTGCAGCTTGATTTTTATCGATCAACAGATATCTGCTTGGGCCAATATGTTGAATACATATGTACTACCGCGTTTTCCATTTGTTCTGAAGGCTGCTATTTACCTTTACATAAGCATCTCAGATCATATGTCAATGGTAATGGCCGTGTTCAGATTGACGTAACACCTAAGGAGTGTTTGCTTCCTGGGCTGGATAACAAAATATTAATGTGGAGCAAATGTAAAGTCTGTGGGATCACCACGCCTCCATCTTTGATGTCTCAGTATACTTGGAAATATTCATTTGGCAAATATCTTGAGCTTTCTTTTTGGGCTCCAGAGGTTACACCTCGTGGAACTACCTGCCATCACAATATTTTCAAAGACCATGAGAGATACTTTCAGTACAAAGGCTGCCGTGTAATTGTCAACTACAATCACATAGAGTTGCTTGATCTAGTCATTCCAAGGCTTCAAATTCGCTGGAAAGTTGAAACAAATTCTTCAATCAAGGTATCTTCTGCAATAGAGATCCGTGAACGAATAAAGAACTACTATGCTAGCTGCTTGCAACGTTTGAATGACATTAAAGTTAGTTCTCTACCATCAGAGAAGGTAAACGAAGCTCAGGCTGCCCTCGACAATTATGTCTCTCGCTGCAACGCAGAATCGGAGGAAATGTTTGCTCTGTTGCAGTCGACCTTTGATGAAAGTAACGAATGTGATTATCTTTCTTTGAATTATGTTCTTAAGGTACTACAAGAGAAAGTTGTTATCTGGGACACTGAATTTTCGGATTTCGAGAATCTCTTTCTGCCGTCAGATAAGGATATTGCTAGAATCACTGCGCAACAACTCAAAAAGTTATTCACTGATAAAGATGCTAGTAGTACTAATTCAGAAGACATTTCTAAGGATAGCAAAGTTACGAATGACTTCAATGAAAAAGATGACAGAAGTCAACAAGTGGCTAATGAGCGGGTTGATAATCCTAAAGACCTTAAAATGAGACCGGCCGGCCCTGTGCGAACAGAATCAGCGCCTCATTTATCGATTCCAGAGAAATCGAATACTGGGGACGCTGAACCTCACACAGTGCAACGTCTTGCTCGACATTTTGATGGGTCGTATGATATGTCAGCTGCGCGAGCTGAGCAGAATAGATCAGCTTCAGTAAGTCCGTTTTCACCTGGCACCTATCATGCTGTTAATCGATCATTGGATGGTCAAGTGTCTTCTGCTATTAAGTCTTCTAGTTCTATTGCAGCGTTTGATTTGAAAAACGGCAAGACCGAGCAACCTGGAACTTCATCAGCAAAGAAAGTGCGGCCTAACAAAGTGAGCTCTTTGACTAAACATTTTGATCAGATATCTGAAGAGTTTGAACGAAGAAGGAAAATGGAAAGGATAATAATGGCGGATAGGAGGAGCAAGGTAATTCCGATTCAAAAGACTAGGCCTATTGTGCAAGTATTTGAGAATGCTGAAGAAGCTATGGATGAAGGCAGTGAATTGTTTGATAACGATGATACTACACGAAAGCATCACAGCGCAGGTAGTATTATTCCTCAGCCAGTTGAAGGTGACAGAGTATCTCGAGCCGTACAGGAAGCGGCTGAGCAAACTGAGAATACTACATCGGCTGAACGGACATCAATCATGAAGACTCTAGCTAGCTTCTGGGCTGACAGATCAGCAACCGGATGGAAAAGTCTTTACTATCCGCTCAATATATCAGACCATGTTTTTATGGATTCGGAAGTTATTGTACGAGAGGAAGAGCCGACTTCTTTAATAGCATTTTGCATAGCTTCCGAAGACTATAATTCGAAGGTCCAAGACATGTATTGGCCCAAAGAAAAAATTCAGCGCGCATCATCCGATGAAGTTCAAGACTATTTTGGTGTTTTAAAAGGCGCCCTACTAAAGGAGACGGGGACTCATCTAAAATATTATTTTGAAGAAGGCTCAGCCAAGCTATCTTGCCGAATTTTTTACGCAGAACAGTTTGATGCATTTCGAAGTATATGTGGATGTGATCGTCGAAGCTTCGTACAATCATTATCCCGATGCGCTAAGTGGGAAAGTTCAGGAGGAAAATCTGGATCATCATTTTTGAAAACTCTGGATGATAGGTTTATTATCAAGCAACTGTCTCAGGTTGAACTTGATTCCTTCCTGAACTTTGCTCCTTCTTATTTTGATTACATGGCTCAAGCATATTTCCATGACTTGCCAACTGTGATATCAAAGATCCTCGGATTCTACCAGATACAAATACGAAATTCGGTCACTGGAAAAGTTTGTAAGCTGGACGTCCTGGTTTTAGAAAATCTGTGGTATGACAGACCTGCTGATAGGTACTTTGATTTGAAAGGATCTATGAGAAATAGGCATGTTCAGCAAACGGGTAAGGCTAATGAGGTTTTGATGGACGAAAACATGGTGGAATATATTTACGAATCGCCGCTTTTTATACGCGAACATGCTAAGAAGTACTTGAGAACGTCCCTTTGGAACGATACCTTATTTCTAGCAAAAATGAATGTCATGGACTATTCTTTAGTGGTTGCGATTAGTGAAGAACGAGGAGAGCTTATGGTTGGCATTATAGATTGCTTAAGAACCTACACCTGGGATAAGAAGCTTGAAAGCTGGGTAAAGGAACGTGGATTGGTCGGAGGCAGCAATAAGGAACCAACCGTTGTAACTCCACGACAATATAAGAATAGGTTCAGAGAAGCTATGGAGCGATATATTCTTATGGTGCCTGACTGTTGGTTCCAAGGGGACACTTAAGCTAACCACCATACTATATTTATAATAATTAATAATAAATAAACTAGTGAGATCACCTTAACATAAAAAATTAGTTAGATTTCGGAGGAATCAAGTGGGTAAAACAACTGTTAAACATGCAATATGGGTATTAGATATGACTTCAAAAATCAGATTGCGAAAAGAGTATAACTGGCTGGAATCATATTTGGAAAGAAAGTCATCACGGGAAGATTCTTCACCAATAATCTCGATATTGCTATCTGGACTGTCTAGTACAGACCTATTCAGAAGAATTGGGCCAGAGAAATTGGGGCTTGGAGACATTTTTTCTTGAAATTCACCAAAATCAGATTCCGAAAACACGTCGTAAGATGGGCAGGTCCAGCGGCATCTATGATTCCTCATAAAATTCAGCGATCCAGGGAAATTTCCATGCAGAAGAACCTTTGAGACTAATTGATTAGTACCAATTAAAATATCCACGCCAATTGCAGGATAATTGAGAAAAAAAGAGCCTTTCTGAGAGACAGCGGGATCATCACGAGATGAAAAAGTTCGCACTCTTATGGGAGAAGGACTGGGAGGTGAAGATGAAGAAGGTGGACCCAAAACCTGCAATAGATCCAGAACGTGCGATTCTCCTAGTGTAATAACAAGTTCTTTACCAGTGAATTTGAATACCAGCCCAGTTAGGCTGCCTGATTTACTGGGGGTCTGAACTTCCACATATAAAAAGTCGGAGTCCGGAGAAACAAACTGAGGCGGCTCAGAAAAATTGTTAAAAGCAAATATGTTTTCACAACATGTTTTCCATGTCTTATAAGGGTGAATGGCCATAGTGGAGCACTTAGGGCCACTTTTGGCAGATAGCATGTGCACCACGTCTATTGGATCAGTATCCATTCCTTTCGGGGACGACTGAATAATATCAAGACAAGGAAACTGAAAGGACATACCAGGGTATGATAAAGTGAATACTATAGACTTATCACTCAATTGTTTAATAACTCCAGGATAAGTAGGACCGAATATATGGTTATATATCTGACGAAACGTAGGCGCGGTGTGATGACGATTTATTATAGTGGAGTTGTGAACTATAGGTGATTTTCCCCAGTCTATTACTTCAATTGCACGAATTGACTGATCAATTGCATTGCAAAGTAGCCTAATACCCAGTTTAGGCAATTCAATAACAAATACATTACTGTTTACACTATCGGGATCATAAGCAAATTGAACCGGCTGCGATAGTCTGCCATTTTCGTATAATTGCGAGATAACACTATAGGCAGATTGGAATAGTTTTATACCCGCAATGCCTTCTTTAGGGATCAATTGAATCTGAGATAAATTGTGTTCAGATAAGGTCATTCCGAAGTGCTCTGAAGCAACAAGATATCTTATCTGTGTTATCAGTAAACAGGTGGAGGCGAGCAATCTTCATGTGACAGAAGGGCTGTTAGAGTTGTATTATGATTACAATAGTAACTGCAGTACTTGTATGTAGTAACATCGGTACTAATGATTAGAACTCAATTTTACCGCCCGTGGTAACGTAATAACCCCATTTACCAGCCTTTCGCCCACACCTCTCACTCCCGCAAACTAAGAAGGAACCTTTTGCGCCCCAATTTTAGGCACGTAGATTATACAGCACTACTGATATTACACAGGAAGCAATATAAGTTACGCAATGACGACACCTTCAACCCGCTATGCGCAGTTCAAACTGGTACTCTTAGGCGAATCTGCAGTCGGCAAGTCATCCTTAGTGCATCGATTTGTGAAAGACTCATTTGATGAATATAGAGAATCCACCATTGGAGCTGCATTTTTAACTCAGACTGTTAATGTTGACGAGAACACCACTGTGAAGTTTGAAATATGGGATACAGCAGGACAAGAGCGATACAAAAGTTTGGCGCCAATGTATTACCGTAATGCAAACTGCGCTGTGGTAGTTTATGATATCACCCAAGCCGCCTCACTTGATCGTGCTAAAGCGTGGGTTAAAGAATTGCAACGTCAGGCAAACGAGAGCATAGTTATTGCACTTGCTGGAAATAAGCTGGACCTCGAATCTGATCGAGAAGTCGATACTTCTGTAGCTCAGTCCTACGCTGATGAGGCTGGCCTTCTCTTTTACGAAACTTCTGCCAAATCAGGGGAAAATGTCCTTGAACTTTTCACAAGTATTGCTAAGAAGCTTCCTATCGATGCAGCTGCTAGCCGTCATCGTCCTTTACCTAAAGGTGTAGATTTGAGCAAACCATCGCCATCCAGTGGATCTGGTGCGTGCAATTGCTGAAGCACGCAACATACATTCACTCTCTTCGGTGCTCACATTAATTACTTGGTCCAGCTCTGCTGCGTCATGTACTTTTCTTTAACTATCGTCTATCATAGTCTATTATTAGACGTTCACATCATTCGGCTTCTTTTCAATAGACTCGTCGTTTCGGGGTTTATTTTTACTCGTGTTTCTTTTTCTTCTATCATTAGTAATATTGATGCAACTATAAATCATATAGTGTTCCCGTATAATACACACATATGGTTTCCATAATATGTATCCCAAAGCACTATAAGTGCTAATAAAGCATTGTTCGCTAAACTAACGATCATTTTAAATGAGTAATATTCAAGGCCCCCAAGGGCAAGCAAAAGGGTCGCATATGAAGGCCGCATTGCAACTGGAGAGCAGGCAAAACATATCAATAACAATTTCAATAGAATGCTGACAAAAATCCAAATATTTGGCTGTGATAGCAAGTTGATAAACATAGAAAGGCGAGAAGGCTTGATTTCTGTGCACGGAAGAGCCTTGATGGATGGTATTTCGGTTGATGTAAAATTGTGCGGTAATTCCTTTTCATCATGCATTGATAGGCCACTAGGTGCAAACTTAACATTAGACGCAGTAGAAGAGAGCCGGCGCCTAGCCATGTGGTTTGGAAGCAGAGCTTCTATTTTTTGTAGCACAGTTTCAACAGTAGGTCTAGTCTCAGCATCTATTGCGAGCATTTCTTCAACTATATCAAAGAATTGAGCTGGTATATCAGGACGAGCATTTCGGTCAATTGAGATACGTTCGATTGTCAAAATCTCATTCTTGAGACCGTCAAAATTAGTATCTTCATCTTCAGAATAAGGCAGCGACTTAAAGCACAAGTAGTAGCAGATAAGCCCAAGAGCGTAAACGTCGCTAGCATAACTGAATTGATTTAGAGAGCCAGTGTGGATATCTTCTTTCAAAAGCTCGGGAGCCAAGTATGCAAGCGTCCCCGTAGCGCCTGTTGAATTTCTTTTTTGTCCAAAAAGCAGTCCTTCACCGAAATCTGAGACCAAAGCCTGAGGAATAACTTCACCAGGCTTTAGGCGCAACAGACAGTTAGAAGGTTTCAAATCACAGTGAATTATTTTGTTTGCGTGCAAGGAGTTAATTCCAGATGTGATATCGCGGGCATACGATAATATTAGTGGCACTGGTAAATTGGAATGCTGTAAGACGTAGTCTTCCAAAGTGCCCGCATTGCAATATTCTTGCAGTATGAAGACACACGCGACTCTTGGGCCGAAGTTATTAATTTGGGCTTCTTCAAGCCAAACATGATTGTAATGGACAATGTTGAAGTCAAAGATTTGAAGTAATTGGACTTCTCTGAGAACCTTCTGGAGCCACTGGTGGTCATTACCGACCGGAATTCTCTTGCAGGCAAACTCGCCTAAAGAGACACCATCGAGCAAATGTTCAACCAGGTATACAGCACCACGACTTCCCCTTCCCAACTCACACATTATCTTAAAGAACCTTTCGAAGTAACCTGGAGTGAAAGCATCATTCGATATATGAGATCTCGAAGAGGCGAAGGAGGAATCTTGGAGAAGTCGGAAATAATCTGAATGGAACAAAGGAGTTGAAGCGCCGTCAGAAATATCACTGGAGTCGTCTACAGTAGCGGCGTATTCAGAATGGTTAACATTGCCACACAGGGGGCAAATATTTGCTCCTGGTCGATAGTCTGCATTTAAGTCACGCAGTTTGAAGTGTGTAATATCTCCACTGTGATCATCGTACACTACCAGATCACCTGTTTCTGGGCGTCTCAAGATAACACGCCAATTATCACGACTAGAATACGGGACAATTGACATTTGAGTTTAAACAAACCATGTATTATAAGAAGTTGACTGTTGAAATAATGTTACTAGAGAGAAGGTCTGTTTCTGACTGTGGGGTAAAGTTTATTTCTAGTGCCAGACAGAGTACGATTTCGCTTCGAGGCCTGCTTTATCGCGAAACATATTCAATTTAAAACTGGTGTACAATAAATAGAGGTAATCATTAAAATGCAAGAGAAAAAAAATAGCTTTGAAGAGTGCTAATGAGTTGCCAAATTCGCGGGTAAAGCAGGCGGATCAACGATGGTGTTGAGGTAAGGATCTGCCGGCATCCCGATTCCAGAATTGACTAAATATCCAGCAGAAAGACCTAAACCAACATGCGAGATTAGTTTAGAAGTATCGCAGTCAAATATACGATACAAAGAGTCTAAGTAGGTTATTTCCGCATTTTGTGAGAACAGATGCTGTTTTAAGCAAATCATTAAAAGCACAGATAAAGGGTAGGATGTGCGATTGCTCGGTTTGGTGGGCGGTGCTAAACGAACCATGATATATTTCCGAAAAGGTATCGAAGAACTTAATTCGTACAGCTTTGCTACTGTTGTAAATACAACAGAAACAGTTGAATCGGCGATTTGTGTCATTTCGCAGTTTTTAGTGTACGTCAACGCAACTATGCGTTCCAGTTGGTGAAGCAGTCTCTCAACCACAGCTGTAGGTTCCTTCGAGGGAATGAATACAGCTGGTACCAGGGGTAAGTAGCAAAAGGTCAAGATCATCTGGTTGACACAAGAATCAAGAAGTTCTATATCTGACACTTGAAGAAGCGTTGTCACTATCGACTGAGACAGCTCAATCCATAGCTCAGTATCACGGCTATATTTATGGCCAAGAGCAACAACTAGTTTACAGCTTTCAATTATGTTGTTCTTTATTGACTGCGATACAAATCCAGTGACTTTTGTAGACCATGAAGAAAATTTTTGAGCCATAACGACGCACATTTGGTCCACTATATGGTCAGGTAGTGACGGAATATTATACACTAAATGAAGCAAGAATCTCGCTGTGACAAGATCGAATTTAGCATCTTTATCGCTGTACAAAGTTATTAGTCTGCAAAATGCATCCCAGTCGTACCATTCTTTCGCGCAAGAAGAATTATGAATAACAATATTGACACATATGCTGATAACCTCATATATAACATCGTCATTGGAATCAGTAGTTGATGTGATTAAGTCTGATAGAGTCGCAGTGTCTATAGATTGAGCTGCCGAGTGGTTCCGGCTTCTAATCTTCAAAGCAATTAGTTTCTCCTTTTCCAGTTCACCCGGATCTCTCAAGTTAAGAGACTCAAGTTCTGAGGCTAGACTGGACTCGTCATACGTCATTTCGTGCTTTCTAATACAGACCTGCGGGTTATTGTGGGGGAAGAAAATCAAAAGAGAAAACCTTATCATTTAGTGCACGTCATTCCAGGCCCGATCTCCACATAAAGCTCTTTGAAACGGACTTTCATATCCCGCAATTAAACATAGCTGACTGACAAAATATTACTTGAAAATTGCGATAGTATTTGTAAACTAGCCTTTTCTATAACCGAGCCTTAGACTAAGGCTGACGCAGGTTTCGACTCTCAGTACAAGTGGTTGCATAGCAACCGTGCTAGAATTTAGTTACCATTCACTCAGCACAAAAGTTTACTACCCCTTTCGTAGATTTCTTCAAGAAAGTGATTACCACTAATCAGCCACTATGCCGCCTAGACGAAAGTCCAGTAGACGTGCTTCAACTGCAAGCGAGAAATTGGAGCCTGATTCCACCACACAGGTGGTAGAAGAGGTATCTTCTGAGGTCGCAGAAGAGGGTGTTGAACCCAGCGCTGAAGTTGTGCCCCAAGAGGAACATATTGACCAAAAAGAGCATGTTGAAGAACAATCTGAAGAACAATCTGCAGACCGCGAGCAATCTGAAATAGAAAATGCTTCTGTTGAATCGGGAGACTTACAGCAACAGCCTGATGAACCGTCGATGGAGATAGAAAAAAGTAACGATCGCTCTGAAGATCTTTCTGAGCCCACACAACAGAAGGGCGATACTGAAGTAAGCCAATCTTCTGCCCCCGATTATGTTGCATTTGAGAACAACAATACTACTAATGATGTCTCTATGGGACAAGATCGAACAGAGCCGGCTCAAACAAACGAGGAAGATGATGTTGCTAAAGAAGCCGAAGTTAAGCGAACACTTCATATTTCTGGACTTGATAATACCATCGACTCAGACAAATTACGAGAATGGTTTGAACCATATGGAATATTGACTAGATGCGAAATCATCACATCTCGTGGTACTGGAGCTAGTAAGGGCTACGGATTTGTTGCATTCGATGAGGAAGATGTCGTGGAGACCGCTGCCTCCGAAATGAACGGCAAAGTGATCGACGGTCAAACACTCATTGTGCAGAAAGCCAATCCCAAGAAAAAGAAAACCAATAATTTCCGACGAAGAGATGGTCGCGGTGGTCATTATGGCTCTTATGGCTCGTATGGCTCTTACCAACCTTACCCTTACCGTGACTATGATAGTCAAGGACGAATGCAACGCCCACGTTCTCGATATGATCCACGCGATCCCCCGCCACCAATCAATGGTGGTGGCCGGGACGATGGATACGGCCAACGTCGACCTGGTGGACCTGGTGGACCTATTAGGAATTATGGCCGTGATTCGTACATGGGACGCAGTGGAGGAGGCCGCGGCAACTTCCGCCCCAATAGAGGTCGAGGCGGAGGAAGAGGATCTCGGCCTTTTATTAGTCACGGTAGACCATACCCAGGTCCTGATCGTGAGTACCCGGGAAACAACATGCAACAACCTTTATCTGGGCCACCTGGATCTGATCTGCCTACTTTTACGGAAAACCCGAGATCATCATATCCTGATTCCAATGATCCTAGTTATCACTAGAGTTCATAATCTTGAAAGAGACAAAATTGTAATCGAGACAGGAAAGCGCAGGAAATTTACTAAAAACTTGCAACCCGGTGCATATTGCAATCGTACCGCGATTGCAATGCAACTTGAAGTATAATATAGCCACGGTTCCCTCCTTTTTTATATCAATATTTTGTGTGTTTATTTATTTCATGTAGATATAATAGATGTCTGCTGATCTGCTCGAATCTGATCAGTTCCGCTGCTTTCTGTGTTTTAGTATTCATGTTGTGTGTCATATATATATCTATGTATATATACTAAATCTTAACTGTCGACAAGAACTATGTCCGATGACTTTGATGATCTAGACGACCTAGGGGATATTTCATACAATGATATCATTGGACTTTCAGATGGCTCGAAAAAAGAACGACCTGACCAAGTGTTCACGTCTACTCCTAGAAGCGCGGTGCAGCCTCAGAAACCCGTAGGGTCGCGACCTAGCAGTAACACGATCAATCGGTCTATTCAATTGACCTTTGGTAGTTTTGGGTCCTCACAAAGCTCTCGCGAACCGGATACTGCACTAACGCATCATAAAATTAACCATGAGGCGTGCAAGACACTGATATACCCCGACAATATGCCGCAAAGGACTTACCAGTATTCGATCATTAAAAAGTCTATATTTCACAACCTATTATGCGCGTTACCGACTGGATTGGGCAAGACATTCATTGCTAGTGTTATGATGCTAAACTGGTACCGGTGGACAGAAGAAACGAAAATTGTATTCCTGGCGCCCACGCGTCCCTTGGTCTTGCAACAGGCTGAGGCCTGTTACCGGATCGTGGGCTTGCCCAGGAAAGATACTGGTGTGCTGATCGGCGGAACGAAATCAATTACCTTCAGAGAAGAACTGTATAAATCAGTGAGAGTTCTTTTTATGACGCCACACATTCTGGATAATGATATCAAGCGTGGAATCATAGACCCTAAATCATTCGTCTGTGTAATTGTTGATGAAGCTCACCATGCAACCGGAGGGCATGCAGCTACCAAAGCAGTACGGCAGATCTTGGATGTTAACCCCAGCGTGCGAATAATGGCTTTAACAGCAACGCCTGGATCGACAATAGAGTCGGTCCAGACAGTTATTGACAACCTCAATATCAGCGCTATCGACATGCGAACAGAGACTAATATCGATGTAGCTCGATACATTCACCGCAAAGATATCGAGGAAGTAAAAGTCGATTCTGAAATTCCATCAATCACTGACTACGAAAATATCTCTGCTTTATTTGACGCAGGTCTCAATTATGGACTGAGTGACTTGAGACAAAATGGCCTATTCACGGGTGATGTGAAGTCATTGTCAGCATATACACTCCGACAGAGCAGTAAAAAATTTTATGCAACTGCAAGAAAAGGCCCGGAATTTAACAAGCAGAAGCAGCTTTTCATGGCACTGAACAAAATAGCATATGCCCAAACATTGATCACATTTCACGGCATTGGGCCTTTCTACGCATATCTTAAAAACCTGTTTGACAGCTTGAAGAATACTAATTTGAACCAGGGTGAAAAGGTGGTTTATAAGAACGAGGCAGTTCAGGATGCTTTCCACAAAGCCGAAACGTTCGTAAAAGAGAACAAAATGTTCGGACATAAAAAGCTAGTCGCCTTGGTGCAGAAAGTGGACGACTTCTTTGCTCTGAATGCCCATAGCCGCATTATAATATTTAGCTCGTTCAGATCATCCGCCAATGAAATTGTCAAGGTATTGCAGAACAAAAGCAAGCTTGCAAAACCTCATGTATTCATTGGACAAAAGGCGGTCAAGGACCTAGCCGGTGTTGATTCAGGCGGAGGTGGAATGACGCAAAAGAGGCAAAATGAGGTCATTAAAGAGTTCAAAGATGGTGTATATAACACGTTGGTCGCCACATCTGTTGGAGAAGAGGGTCTTGATATAGGAGAAGTAGACATGATTATATGCTACGATACAGATGCCAGTCCAATTCGAACACTGCAAAGATTGGGCCGAACCGGACGCAAACAAGCTGGCAATATCGTGATGCTCCTTACCGACAAGGAGGTGCAAAAATGGAAAAAATCGCAAGACAATTATACTTGGATTCAAAAACAGATTGCTCAAGGGAATAATTTTAGATATTCACAGGCGTCAAGAATAATACCAGCAGGTATTACACCGGAAATCAAAGTCCAGCATATTTATATTCCTGAAGAGAATTATGAGGAAGTGGAAGAGACCAGAAATAAACGGATACATGCCAAGCTGCAAGCGGATAAACGAGATAATAAACGGAGAAAGAGTGCAAAAGATACTGGAGATGAAAAGGACAAAGAAAATGCAATGAAGGATCATGGCTTCGTGCTGGCATCAACGCTGGATAAAAGGCCGAGCACAAGCATTGTGATATCTTCTGATGAAGAATAAGAAGTCAGGAATAAACTGATTACAGACATAGAAGAGATTTAATATGTGTTGGCCTCATATGCCTATCTTGCTCAGTGGTTTGCATGTAGATTATGAACATATGTTATTTTTTCACAGGCAGGACAAGACGTTTATTTCGGTTATAAAATTCTGTCAATAATGAGACAAATTTGTCTGGTACATCTTCATGTAAAAAATGACCGGCATGAGGCAAACTCACCAGCTGATATTTACCTTGCATTTGACCGATTATGAGAGTTTTGTCGAGTTTGGCCATTGAGGAGACAACTAGCATCTTGCCCGTGCGTGCGGACAGAAACTTATTAGAAAGATCGTTGAACCATTGAGGCCAATATTTTTCAGTGAGTTGAACAGGAGTGCGCCATACATATCCACCAGAGGGCAATTGATTCAAAAGCGGAGGTACGGACATTTCAGCCGAAGCGCGATTGTGAAGAAGACCGGATCGGATATGCCAGTTAATTGCGTCTTGAATAGAATTGAATTTCGTAGGACGTGTTGAGAGATACTTAGTCATGGCAATATGGGCAAGTTCTGAGGGCACTTCAATTGCATCTATTACAATTATCCCGAGAACAGAAGGCAAAAGGTCGTTTGCGACGTTTATGGCGATTGCACCACCTAAGGAATGACCAACTAAGATCTGAGTACCAGTGTAATCCTTGGACACGGAATCCAAGACCGTGTGGAAATCTGCGGCAAGAGATGGAATAGAGAGATCAATTGACTGAGAGAATTCTTCGGATTGACCGTGTCCTCTGAGATCATAAAGAAGTAGGCCTGCGGTCGGCAGGGTGTCAAACTTTCTCAATAGAGGTTCGAACGTGCGGGCGGTAGAACCAGCTCCGTGTATGAAGACAAACAAAGGATCATCAGAGGAAGCAGGGGGAGAGAAATATACGGCTAGGCCGTTTACTACAGTATGTGAATCTAGGACCGACATTAAAGTAAAGAAGGGTGATTTACAAGAGATATTTCTTGAGGCGGTCTTTTGTATTAAGTGAGATTGACGATGAGTGTGGTGGGAGAGTTTTAGAAGAACGAAGTAGAATTTACCTCACATAAAAATAGGAGAACATTTAGGGGGCGATATTTTGAGGAGTTTTAGTCATTTTTCTTTGAGTCAACAGCAGGTGGAGCAGGCTCTCTGAATGCCATTATTACATAAGCGATAAGCACGATATTGACAACTATAGCGGCCCACATTCCTGCGAATACACTGCTATCTGTTACTTTGAGTACCAACATGTAGGCTCCCAAGGGAGCAAACAAAATCGCAGCAGTGAAGAAGGTCAGTTTCTGTACCACATTTCTATTTACAGTTAGCAAATCAGATTGAGTTAATTCTTAATTAAAACCTATCATACTTAGGTACGTTATCCATTATTCTAAAAGATTAGTCTCGATTGCCCCGGTAGATGGATGTTCTCGAAAACTGGGACTTAAAGGTCAAGCCGTACTTTGGCCTGTTTACCACATCCAGCGCAGGGTACTGAGCCTGTATCGGTAATACCACCTTGATTTTAGGCACAAAAAGACCAATCGCGTTAATATCAAACTTGATTAAAGAAAACAGCTTTACAATTATGTCTATTCCAGATACTATTCCCGGACTGTTAATGTCCAGCGATACTGTAGGTCCGGTAAAAAGAAATATATCGCAACTTCTTGACCGAAGGTCTTACGATTTTCCTGGTGCACAACCGGTATCTTTCGCTAGCCATCATATAAAAGACGAACTGTGTTCATACGATTATTATGTATGCGAGAAGACCAATGGCGTGCGCTTACTTCTGTTTATTACGCAAATAGAAGGATCTGAAGTCATATACCTCATTACCCGTTCTAATGATTATTATGGACTCCAAAATGCCATTCATTTCCCAGCATCTATTACAAATTTCAACGACTCACATATAAATACCCTAATAGACGGTGAATTGGTATATGATCGAAAACCTGATGGCTCAAGAGAAACCGTGTTTCTTATGTTCGACTGCTTAGTATGTCAAAGCAAGAATTTGTGCAATAGAACTCTTGACTCTCGCCTAGGCTATTTGCAGAATTTCATCTATGAACCTTTCCGCACTCTGTGCGACAAATTTCCAGAGGACACTGCACAATTCGCTTTTAAAGTTGAAATGAAGCATATGTCACCGGCGTACTCGTTGGAGAAAATGTTTAATATCGTTATGCCTACTCTGCGCCATGATACGGATGGCCTGATATTTACATGCCGTGAGACTCCATATCAGTTCGGTACAGATCCAAAAATTCTTAAATGGAAACCTGAGAAAGAAAACTCAATTGATTTCCTGCTGACCATAACTTTCCCGACATATGTCGATTCCGAAACTACTGCTCAATACACCGACTATGATTCCAAGCCAGCATGCACTTTGTCCGTGTGGACATCGTCAAGCGAAAAACCATATGAAGTTTTTGGCGAGATGCATCTATCGGATCAAGAATGGGAAGAACTCAAATCTCTCAAAGAGCCTCTGAATAGACGAGTAGTCGAGTGCTATTGGGAAGCAACACTCGGCCAGTGGAGATTCTTAAGGTTCCGCGATGATAAAACCAAACCAAACTTCATTGACATAGCTAAGAGCACTTTCGAAAGTATTCAAGATAATGTCACTCAGGAGGATTTGCTAGCAGCGGAAAAATCTATACGAGAGGCTTGGAACAAACGGGCAGAAGCGAGGAAAAACTCACAACACATCCGTGAGGAAGATGGCCAAACAGGAGCAAAGAGACTCAAGAGTTGATGTACCCTATCACCTTTATACCTGGTATACATGTAACCCAGCTGTTCTGCAAGAAGCGTATAACTTCTTAGAGTCTGCTGAAAACTTGACTTGCATCACGGGATCTGAATCGTACCCTGAATAGGACGTTACGGTATCAGGAGATCTCAACGAGAAAGAGACTGGGATACCTTCTGATCCAGCTATTGCCACCAGATCCCCAGAGAAAGCAATTGTGGATATATCCCCATATTGTATTCTTTGAACAGAAACTTCGGGGTTTCGGATGTCATGTATATACAAATTCGGACTCAAATTTGTACTATAAGCCAATACTGAATCATTGGTTGCCAGTGATTTTATTGAAGCATTTGCCTGTATTTTAAAGCATTGTCGCGAAGGGTCTCTAGGATCATAAGCAGAAACCGAACCGCTATGGAAGCCGGCTAAGATGAGCTTGTCTTCATTTTCGAAATCGTAATCAGAACCGCTAGCCTCTGAACGGAAACCAGAAGCTAGCGCGAGAGTTGTGACTGAATCATCCGCAGATAAGGAGTTATTAAAGGAGCGTACTAAAGACGAGGAACCTGTTTCCCACATCTGGATGGATCCATTTTTTAGTCCAGCTAGTATATTTCTGCCTCTACCAATTATTGATGTGTCAGTGATAGGGGATTTCGTAGAGAACGTTCTAGGATTAGAGCCATCAATGGCGCTCCATATTTTTAAAGTCATGTCTGTAGAAGACGAGAGGATAACTTCACCAGAAGGAAAGAACTTAGAGCTCGTGATAGGACCTAAATGTCCTTTTAAAGATCTAGGAAATATTGAACCTCTATTTACAGGGTGAACTGTTAGGTCACCCTCTATTGAGCCGACTACGTAGAGTGATTCGTTCTGGTTGAGCTCGAAAGTAATAAGATCACGAGAGAAAGGAAGCAGTAACTTTGATGGAGTTCTGAGAGGCATCTTGTCTATAGAAAGCGAATCGCACGTGACTTCAAGAGAGAGAGGAGATGTTCTGGCAACTGATATCTCGTCGAGAGGATTCATAATCAGCTGGTTGTTGCTATCCTTGAATACATCAATGTATCCATGCACCGACTTAGCGCCATTGAAGCAGGAAACAAAAAATTTATCATTTGCTGATTTATTCGATTCTACATCATGAATAACGTCTAGCCAGGTAGACTGGATGGTACATTTAGGTGTCATTAGAATGATGTGGGGGCGGGAAAGTCGCTGGAGGTGTGTATTGTAAAAGGCTAAGTTGATCACCAGTAAGATTTTAAATAAGTTTCTATATACATCAGCATATCTAAATCAATGTCTAGCAAGCTGGATATAAGTTTTCGATATTATGTTCCATGCTTGAGTGTATTTAGTTGCACACTGAGAGATGCAGTTTTGATCGTTAGCATCGAGCGAACCAGTAGGAGTAGTTATGCAATTATTGAAGCAGTTCTCGGTTAAGCGGTTCACAAGCTCCGAGATATTAGCGACAGCAAACTCCTGCTTGATTTTTTCTTGCAGTTGCTGTTTTAAGACAGTTTGTTCGTCGTCTTTGGGTTTTTTACCAAATAAAGACGATATTGCTGACATATTTGTTCTTCGTTATGTGCGCGTGTCGATATGGTTGGACGTAAAGAGGTGTGTAAACGGTTTTCGAGGACTGCCTTTTTTACATCATTAACAACGGGTTAGGGTAGTACAGGAGGTCTAGTGAAGTAATGTGCGGTTCATTTCAGAACCAGACCGCTACTCTTCGAAAAAGGATACAGAACTGCAGCGAAGCAGAAAGGTCTATATTGTTTCTACATGTAAACTGATAGCGAAATAAATCTATTTTCAATTGTATAGAAACTAGATTGAAGGGGAAGTATGGTTCATTGGAGGTAAGTGATACCCATACCTAGGCCAAATCTCCCAAAAATCGCCATAAAACAACAATAACTCTTGAAAACTCTTGAGTTTCGCAAATATTAATGTATTTCTGGAATCAGAAACCAGCATGAAATAATTGAGTGCTTTTTAGAGATTATAAATTGCTTGTTTTCCAATGTGGGATTAGTAGTCCCTTCAACAGTATGCGATCTTTTTCAGTACATTTTCTGATATAATGTTAAAATGAAGAAAGTGAAAACGTTAGGAGTAATCTACCCTGCTAGCTCAATTGGCAGAGCGTGAGACTCTTAATCTCAAGGTTGGGGGTTCGAGACCCCCGTGGGGTGTATTATATTTTTTAGAATTTTTTTTGTGTATTAATATATGGTTTAGAATTATATAGCGCTGGTGAATCGTACAGGACGGCAATTACAGCAATATATAAGTCGGTCTACTTTTTCCTTGTTCTATTTTTAACCCTGAAAAATGTACGTACGTGTGAGTTATTCAGTTGTAAAGGCGATAAGTAATAAGAACTCTGAGCACGGTAGACGGTCTACAGGATTGGCTAGATGAAAATCTAGGTATACTTTATTCCTGAAGGAGTTAAAATATCTGGTGTCCCTAAGGATCAAACTTAAACGAAAAATAAAAAATATTTCGCGGTAATAGGGTGAAAGAAGCAGAAATAAGTAGTACGAAGAAGTTACATTGACGTGAGAAGTTGACATTTTAAAGTTTCCTGAACGTTAACATGCATTAGAGTTTAATTGACGCGTTTTCGCGTTCTTGATAGAATAGCTGAGTGGAGTAAAAGAAGTTGTATAAACAAATGGGTAGGATTGCACATAAACGTTTGAACCAGATCAAAATGTACCAATGATTGAGAGAGTAATTAAAAAAATGAAGTACTGTCGCTCACAGTATAAGTGCTATTACTTAGAGATTACACGGTGGTGTGTGAATCTATAGGCGACGAGACATCACTAAGTTCTGTCGCAGGCGGTGATTATCCAATCTCAAATTCCAGACGGCCCCTGAGGATTATTGGCTATTAAAGAGTGAAGTGACATATAATAAGAGATAAAGAAATAAACTTAGCAACTTTCTTGAACCATTAGGGTATATCTCGTTCTTGTTTCACCCCTTACATAGTCTATACGGATTGGGAGTGTTCAAGTATGTATAATAAGCAACAGCTTCTGGTATGTGAAACCTTATTCAGGTTTATTTATTTGGGAAACAATTGTCGCGTGTGACCCTTAAGAATTGCGTATATAAAATAACGCACTCTGTATATGTTCTCTAGCTTCCATAGTATCTTCTTCTACAAATAATTCGAGCATATTGTATTCTGGTTATTCAGTTCAGTGCTTTTAATATTTTAGACGGACGTTCAAACATATAGACCAAAGCAGCGCCAAAATATATTAAGTTCTAGAAATTCCATTTTCGGTAATCCCAATACTTTTACGGCACCCCCTATAAACTAAGATTACATTCCTTGCAAGGGGAAAGGAGGTGACCCCTGCCCATTCCATTTTTTGCTCTTATTAAAACAACTTGAATTCTTCTAAAGCACCATCTTCTATTTCTTCCCTTTCGTTTTCCTACTTTTGTTGAAATTCTCATTCTTAACCATATTTCATTCATTTCTTCTCTAATACCCTCTACAGCAAAGAAGTCGTATTACATTCACTGCTTCACATACCAAACTCCTTCGATTCTGTTATTCTCATTCACATCCCTTCTTTGGCTAACGCATTTTTCTTAATTATACTGCAATCTTTCAAGTTGTATCGCTATTTGATCATTTTGCAGTTTGGACTACATAGCGTCTTTTTTTCGTATTTTCAACTTTTCTCTCTTAGCCAACTATCTGCGTTATGTCCTTGAATCAGTCGCACCAACAACCACATAAGGTTATTGACGCAGCAACTTATATACGCCATCGTCCTGTGTCTCAAAGGCTTATCCTCATTGAACAGGATATCTCCAAGGCAGTCGAAGAGGAATATCAAGATGACATTCTACTTCACATGAAAGACCTTGAAAAATTCTGCCGACCTGATTCTCAACTCATGGACCTCCAACCTGAAATCGAATGGCATATGCGCCCTTATTTAATCGATTTCCTAATTGAGTTACATTTATCTCTTCGCTTGAAGCCAAAAACACTGTTCTTGGCAATCTCGCTCATCGACCGATACTGCTCAAAACGCGTGGTTTACAAAAAACATTATCAGCTAGTCGGCTGTGTAGCCATATGGATCGCTGCAAAATACGAAGACAAAAAAGAACGCGTTCCAAGTGTTCAGGAGCTGAAGCAAATGTGCTGCCACGCTTACGAAGAATCTATGTTCGTACAAATGGAAGGACACGTCCTGAATACTCTTGACTGGGTCGTCGGACAGCCCACATGCGAATGTTACCTCCAAGTTCTACGCGGCCGTAACTATAATCCTTTAGTTGAAAACATGGCTCGTTATTTCTGCGAAATAACCCTATTTTCACGTCCGTTCCTTGCTTATACTTCTTCTGTTGTCGCGTCAAGTGCCCATTTGCTTGCACTCCACATTCTTGGCCATATTAACCTCGGCATGCACGATTCGCTAACTAAGGATGAAGTAAATTGCGTAATGCTCATCTGCGACTATATACAGTCTCCCTCACGAACCTTAGCTAAGAAATACTCGTCTCAAGCTACTCACGAAATTGCTTACCTCGTTTCGGAATTCGTCGCGCGCCAGCAGGCAGTTATAGCTGCTCGCTTGGAAGCTCCCTCTACTCCACCTCCTGCCCTTTCTACGACTGGTTCTAATACACCTTCTGATGTTTTATCTGTGTTTGATCCTCAAGATTTCTTCTCCTCATCGGACGATGCAATGAATGACGCAATTCCTCCACCAAGCTCTGAAAAGACATATCCTGCTCACTTCCTTACTCCTCCGAGAACTCCTACCGACATACCGCTTTCTAACTACTCATTGAACTACTCGGCATATTAATTCATTTGCAAAAGAAAAGGGCACTCTTACGTGCAGAATTCCGATAATGAAACATGACTATCAAGATCTCGCCTGCCAATGGCACTTACTTCACATTTTTCATTCTTTTGCAGTCTTCAACTTGACTTGAAATTGCACTTTTATCAGATATATCCAAATCTATGCGTTTTTGGATATGATTGTATCTATTTTTTTTTCTTCTTTCAGCACTGTGGTTCCGCCGCTTATTTAACACATAACCCCATGCGCTTTGAGTTATCTTGCGCTGCGCTGGAATTCGATCTACAATTGTTGGTAATGAGTTTGCTACGCGCGTAATATAACATTGGTACTTACTTCATTTTGTTGAAATTGTTTAACCTCATTTACTACAAGGTGCCTTAGTACCCGTTCACTATCGCGGGGTATTGCTCTACTTCTTCAGGTACATGACTGACTGCATAAATATTTACAAACATAAACTAAACCGCTTTTTTCGTATTATCGCAATACTAGCGCAGCCCAAGGACTAAATATCAAACTTTGAATGGCTATAAAGAGAAGAGAATTCACTGACTGGAAGTTCGAATGCTTTAAGGGACCATTCCGCAGCAATTAACTTTAAATGACCGGCAAGCCGTTGCATGTAAACAATCAAACAAACCTTAATATAAACGCGTGTAACGGTTACACGTAATTTACCATTCAGGTATAAACCTTAAAAGGACTTCTTTTCGGGACATAGAGAATATAGGGATTGAGCTCCTCCTTGCTTTAGATGCATTTCTAGAAGGCAAGGCATAAACAAATCTTCTTAAAGGATGATATATTTCTTTTACCACGAAACCATTCAAGAGGATATGCGCATCTCGTCGAAATAGCAATGTTCCGGAAACCTTAGTATAGGTGTAGGGAACCCCAAGAATAACCAATAGTTGCTTTCTGAAGTTCTCCTGTAATGCATTCTCAAACTTGATTCGTAACGGAACCAATTCAACATTTTTCTCTTTTTATTTCTTATTACTAAAGAATGAGCCAAAGGGGCTTTTTGTGGCCTACGATCGGCCGTTCTCAATGGCATCGATGCGTCTATGAGGCACGTACGTTTTCGACTTCTCGACATTGTGTTCTATATTTTCATACAAAAGCAGATCTAATTCTGCTGATAACTCGCGCGCTTCATTAGTAGACACTTCCTCCGCTCCCCCTAGAGAAACAGCGTGAATCATCTAGTCTATGATTCAATATCGAGTATATGTGACTTACAGGTTTGTGTGTCCTTTGCTGCGTTCACTAGATTTGATAAAAACTTATAACGATTAACGTCTCATGCTGGGGTTTCCCGATTACTTCATAAAGCCCAAACAGAGGTATAAGGAGTCGGTCCCTATTCAGTTTCGAGGCTGCTGCTAGGCAGAATCAGCTGTTTTCTGGTTGCCGATTTCGTCTGTGTTCGATGTAGATTCGGGAAGACTGTTGTTTGTTGCTAAAACAATGGAATTATAAAGCTTGGCGCGTTTAGACGTTCCAAATGCATCGACGGTGTCTAGATCGTCATAGTCGCGAGACCGTTTAGAGGAGCTCACTAACAAGTTGGTAACAAAATTACACAGTCCAGGAATATCAAATACGGCTTTCGCCCTTGCACCAATAATGTACGTCTTGTTGTCATCATTCGAAGAGACTGCTGTCCCTTCTGGTATTTCGGGTTCAATGTACCGTTTCCTTAGACATCGCGCGATCACGTCTGAGATCCCTGAAATGCCTATGGTATCGAGCGTATTTCTCAAGCCATTATCTGTCATCAACCCTCCGCTTAAAGCTATAAGCGTTACACATATAACAATCTCAATATTTGGTATCTTGTCTTTTTCAGATACTGCTCCCTTTATGGAAGGCATATTCTCAGCGTAGAAAATAGCATCTTTGTGGGACTGAGACAGTTTCGAAACAAGAATGTACTCTTTGGTAGACGGTTTCGTGCCTTTTTCTAACTGCTTTTTCGCTTTGATGCGCGATATTCGTTTCGGTTCTATCTCTACCAACTCCATGCCAAACTTATCAGAGAGCATAGTTTGAGCTCGCTCCAGAATACTAGCAAACTTTCCTCTGAAACCCTCATACGATTCAGAGAGCGATGACTGTGATATAACAAGATTGCTATTGCTTAAAAATAAAGCCATTCTTACTACGGATTTAGCCGGTGCCGTCAAACCATCTCCGTCGGTTTCCTCTCTACTATTTGACACCACTTCAGGAGGAGTAGTGTACTCAACATCCGATGATTCAGATTGTTCCTAATACCGTGTTAGTAGTAAACAGACAGTAGCGTTCAAATGTGATGCCTACAGTTTTCATTGGATGTCTTTTAGCCAATTTACGCAGATCGCTCGGAGCCTGAAAGATCGCGGATCAGTCTGGAGGGGTCATCTACATTCGTAAAGAGTGTTACCCTGCTAAAACGCTCAAAATTGTACCTCAAGTTGAGCACCGTGCACGCAGATCATGCAGCGGAAATGTGACACCTACCCAATAACCTGATTACAGATTACTTATATTTTAGTTTTTGTTTATCTATTTATTTATGATGTGATATAACCATCACCGACGCTAATGTGGAAAATTAGATCGCTCGTATATGCTCGGTGTAACAAGATAATGGACGCAAGTCCCAATTTGACAGAACCTCAAATTCCCACTTCAGCCTACCTTTCCTACTAATTCTTGCTTCTGATCAACTAAAGCTGTCTCAATGCAAGGAAGAACACCGCAAAGTCAGCTGCAATTCATTTTACATTCTATAAATACATTCGTCTTCAGTCATTCTTAGTTCTTGAGCTACATAGATAGATAATAACTCTCATCTTGTAGTTGGTACATGATGACAACAATAATTGATCTGTACTTGACTACTCGTGACTTTCCACATAGGAACTAGAGTACGTCCATACATGTTGCATAATAAATGTCAGTTATATCTTGATAAACTTGCTATGTCATTATGCTCTATAGCTGAGATCTCGAGAACGAGATTTCAAAAGTTACAAGTATGTGATACTCCAATTTGTTTTGCTTTATTTGATAAGTATGCTTAAGAGGCCATATACCACAGGATCTATATGAATTCAGAGATCAAGTGGCAGAAAAATATCTCACTGCAGCAGTGGATTAACCTGCAAACCATATCACAATACTTTTGAGAACTGAGAAACTTAGAGACTCCTCATCTACGTCGTTTTCAAATCAGTCATTTAGATTGCAAGGAACTGGAAATAAGGAAAGAACTGGCAGACCCTAAGCCTAACGTGGACGAAAATTCTCACATTATTCCAGTCATTTGTCTCAAAGTACAGGACGTTCAAAACTCTGTTCTGAAATTGCCTGCTATAACTGCCAAAGGCTACGACACTATTCTATCGCATGTCCTAACACTCGAAACTGAGGGATCCATTCCTGCGACCACGTTGGGTGCTCTACTTCATATAATCATGAATATAATGGTGGAACAGAAAACAAAAGTATCGCAATCAGTGCTTCTAGTGCGCTAGACTACTCGTCATTGATTGAAGATGATCTGACGTGGATTAGTGATAGTGGTGCAGTGTTCATGTCAGTTATGACACTAGAGATACTTCAATCATTACTCATGTCATCAGTCACCAACATAGCCAACGTTCATGAGTTGATAGGTCACAAATATAGCGCCTTAAATTATACTGCTCATAGCAAAGGCTTTGGCTTTTTTGATTTGTGGGCAATTGGGCGCACAAGAATTTTGAACCTCCGATCATCGGTCACCTGACAATTAGAGTTTTGGACTGGTATACATATCCATTCTACTAGAATTGAATACTGTAATCTTTCTTTCGCACGCACTAGCTTGATTTCTTCAAAGAGGACAACTCGTACTATTTAAAAGCTTTTATTGAGATAGTAAAGTGTGGTTGAGGTCTGATTTTGCAGGCATGGATTTAGAACCCTCGAAACTGGGCACGAAAGACTACTGGGATGAGTTTTACAACAGAGAACTCAGCAATCTCCGTGAAAATGGAGACACAGGCGAGCGCTGGTTTGATGAAAATGGTGCTGTAGATAAAATTGTTGAATTTGTTAAAGAAAACAATATCTTGAAAGGTGACGTGCTTGATCTGGGTACCGGTAATGGGCATCTTTTGTTTGAGCTACAAGACAATGAGCCTGGTACGCCGTACAAGTTCACAGGAGTTGACTATTCACACCAATCCGTTGAATTGGCGAATAGCATAGCTGAAAATAGAGAAAATACGGAGTTTGTTCAAGCAGATATTCTGGATGCTTCATGGGCGCGCGGTCGCAAGTGGAAACTGATCCTTGACAAAGGCACGATGGATGCCATCGCCTTAATGGCCCCGGCGGACGCGCATTCAGAAAGACCGCTGTTCAGATACCCAAAAGCGGTAGAGAAGCTGATAGCCGACGACGGAATCTTGATTATAACGTCATGCAACTTGACGCATTCGGAGCTAGAACAGCTGATTATTCAGAACACCAAGTTAATCGCATGGAAGTCGATCCAGTACCCTGTTTTCGAATTCGCGGGACAAAAAGGCCAATCTATCTGCTCAATAGCTTTCAAGTTCGCAGATACTCACTAATCTTCTCATAGAATGTTTTAGCTTCGTCGGCAGATTTCAGTTTAAGGCCGTACTGTGCAGGCTTGCCGCTCTCAACTGTTAATAAACGCACAAATTTGTCTCCCTGGACGGAACTCTTTAGACCCAAATGCGCTGTTACACCCTCTATAAGAGCAGTGTTTAATATTACTTTCAAAATACCGTCGGCTCGCATAACTAGTCGCGCATTGTATGTTGTTTCCTTTTCGGTGTCTGGTTTGTTCAGCTTTACTGTGCCTACACCACGTTCTTTCCAGCCGGGACTGTCTCCTTCCAGCTCCAGGAAATAGAGCTTTGCACGTACAGTTGTAATTGTAGTTTCGCCTTCTTCGCCGGTTACGGTCGCTTGCTCACGGAGTGCCGCACTAACAGCTGCACCGTTATCGCTCTCTTTTGGATCAGTGTTTGCATTACTGTCGTCGTTAGTGTTGTCATCGTCTTTTTTGTCGGTCTTCTTAGACTCTGAGTCGTTCTTCTTAGGTTCTGATTTCTGTTCGCCGAATTTTGTGACGGTGCTGGCAGGCAAGTCCGCCTTGTCGTCATCTGCCCACATGCTCTTTCCAGACGACTTGGCAATGCTTGACGAGAACCCGCCAAACCCTTTTGCTGAACCAAAACCAAACCCGAACTTCACTTTATTAAGTTTCTCTAGACTTTTTTGTTCCGACCCAGGGTCTTTTTCGGCCTTTTCTAGTGTCGGCTTGCCGTTATCATCTTTTGGCGACACAATTGGTTTCTCAGGTTGAGGTTCAGGCTCAGGCTCCTCCGGCTTCTCAACCTTCTCCACCTTAGCAGGTACATCAGTATCATCTGATTCCCTTTTTCGCTTACTCGGCGACGAGCTGTCGTTAACCATTTCTATGTCAGAATATCTTGATTGACAAATACAGTGGTAAACGGGTAGGCTTTCGTGAATGTCTCTGGTGGGGAGTCTTTTCCTTGATGTGTAACGGCAGACTCCGGTGCGAACTCCCAACAGCGAAGTTGCACCAAACTCAGCTTGTTATTGTTTACATTGAATTTAAAAATGGAACCCATAAAGGTGGTTCTGCGTATCAAGCCCTCAGAGCCAAATGACAATATAAAAATAAATAGTAACTCAATCGAGATAGTCAATCAAGATAAGAAGTTCGATTTTGACTCCATATTCAATGACAGCCACTCTCTTAAGGATATATACGACTCCACCCTAAGCGGGATGGTGGACGCAGTTTTTCAAGGAACCGACGCCACATTCTTCGCAATGGGACCAACTAATTCTGGAAAGTCTCATTCGTTGTTTGGTAATAGTTTAGATGACGGATTGACTAGTCTGGCATTCGAGCAAATCTTCGCGCGCATCGGCGACAACTCGGCTTCCTTTAAAGACCTCGAGAATGCGCTAGATACCCTGGCCAACCGCAATTTCAATACGCTAAGTACTTCCTCGTTCTTTAGCTGCAAACATATTATAACAGATACAGCATCAGCAGGAACCGCCAAATTGCAAAATTCTAGCGAACAGGACTACCGTTACGGAGTGTACTTGTCCGTCGTGCAGATATACAACAACACAGTCTCTGATTTGCTAGATCAAAGTAGCAAGGCCAAAACGTTGCAGGCTAACATGGACGGCACAATAAATGTGGCTGGCCTTAATAAAATCCACGTTGAAAATGTATCTGAGGCTAACCAGGTGCTGGCCAAGGCACTGAACAAGCGATCAGTGCACAGCACAGCTCTCAATTCCGGATCCAGCAGGTCTCACGCACTATGTTTTATAGAAATATGCAAGCTGTCTGGCTCAACTACTATCGAAGTGACAAAACTCATTATTGCTGATCTAGCGGGCTCAGAAAGGGTAGAATCCGCTAAATCTAGCGGTTCTAGACTGGTAGAATCGCGATCAATAAATTCCAGCTTGATGCTTCTGGGCCACTGCCTAGAGGAAATACGCAAATCGACATCCTCAAATGGCGGCAAGTTACGCGGGAACCCTCCTCCTAGTCTCAGAAACAGCAAGCTTAACCTAATACTTCTGAACAACCTGTACAGCGAAAATAGACAGCCTAAAGCCTGCCTTTTTATGACTGCTGATCTGTCAGGAGATATATACCAGCTGATCCAGATGTTCACATACAGTCTTTCTGCCAATGGAACGTGTGTTCCATTGCGTCAGCAAAGCCCTAAGAAATCAGTCACTCGATCAAGGATTACCAGCAACACCAGCCCGACCAAGACCAAGACCAGAGATAGAAAAACTCAAGCGCACAACGACAGGCAAGTCTCTAAGGAAATAGATTCTAACGAGCTAGAGGAACGGGTAAGACAATCTGTCACATTAGAGCTCGGCAATACCATGAAGGCGGGAATCGACAAGTACTATTATGAGTTTGCGGAAGCACGTCAAAGAGAGCAGAAGATCATGGATCGTCGTCTTGATTTGATTTCTAAGCAGATTACTAACGAGCAGGCATTGCGACAAGAAGCAGAGAGGAAACTTGCCGATGCATTGAGTACAATTGCCTCGTTGAGGGCTGAGAATCAGAGACTAACTGTTCAGTTGGAGAGCCAGACCGTTCAGAGGAGTACTGTAGAATACAACAAGGAGAACTCACCTGCCAAATCTGCTAAGTTTGGAGGATTAGAGGTATCTCCTTCGAAACGAGCTGTGCGACGACTGCTGCAAGAAAGCACTTACGACATTTTAGGAAATCGTCTTAACTAATGGCACAGATGAATTTTTCCAACAGTGTACATTATTTATTAGTGTAGTAAAATCCAAGCTGGGCAGCAATTGATCCGTGGGTTGGATGGTGACCGTTCTAGGTAGTATATATTTAGTGAGGTGGATGCGGGACCCATTTAGCACCTTACACCACCATGGACCTAACGCATACGTACCTACAATACACCAAAACTGCGCCCCAAAAGATTAAACATAAGCCTGATGCATTTGAAATTGAAGCTATAAGAGTGAACCGGCAAATTATAAACCTCACAGAGAAGCTTCGGACTGCTAGGAAGTCTTATCTGCGCCAGGATGGACGAGGCATGAGCGATGCCGACAAAGACGACATTGATTTCACCGTTAGGCAAGTTTTAAAACAGCTAGTTGTTCGAGTCCGCCACATAGAGGAAGCAGCAAAGCAGACCACTGCTGGCAAACGGGGTTGGAGGAAAAATAAAGCTGCTATAGAAGCAAAAAGCAAACATCGGTATGGGATTACGATGTACTTGAACGCGAGACTTGAAGCGTTGTCACATTTCCAGGCTACGCTGCAAGAAGCAAGACTGCAGGAACAGCTCGAGAGGGAGAGAAATATTGCGGAAAATCTGAATTCTGAGATCCTGGATACGCGGCCTGTTCCAAACCACCAAGATCTCGATTCTTCATTTGCAGAGTCGTACAGCTACATATATAGTGATCCAACAGATATGGAAGGGTTGAGCGCTCAAATGATGACTGAGCTGAAAGAAGAGAATGACCAAATGACAAAAATATTTGAGCAGTCTATAGAGCAAACGAGGAAGGTGGCAAAATCATTGCAAGATATTGGAGATATGCACAACGAGCTATCTCAACATCTACACCGCCAACGCGAGACGGTTGACATTTTAATGTCCAATGCAAGCACCATTGAAGACGATATGAGCGAGGCGGGCAAAGAACTGCGACGTGCAAGAAACAGGGATCGGAATACTGTGCGATCGATATACGTCATGACAGCGATCTTCTCTACAGTTTTGATAACGCTACACTCTGTTATTCCGTGAATCTGCCATATATGTGTGCATACAGACAAGAAAAAGTGAACATGAAGATAAATGAAATAACGATATAATGATATAGTTACCATAAAAAAAAGCGAAAAGGAAATCAGCACAGTTTTAGAATAACTTGAAAAACAAAAACGAAATATTCATGAGTTTTCTCAAGCTATAGAGGCGTAATATAGAATGTATTCCTTCTTCGTTTTTTCCCATGCTATCGGGTCAAAGAATATATAAATACCTCGTTCAGCTTGGGCACTTTGCTGGATAGGTTCTGAAGCAGGATCTTTAGTTAGCCATAATTTGAGCTCTTTGTGGTACCGCCAATGTCTGTTAGTCAACTCGGTAGCTGCAGCTTCTTGCAGGACGTCGCGTGGCATGCTGTAAAAGATATAAAACAGAGTTTCATCATTAAATGCATCCATTCGTGACCGTTGATCAGGTAATGGCGCGGTAGAATAGCATTCTGGTAAGCGGAAATCTGGTTCGACACGAAGCGATTCTGATTCCGGCCATGGCGTGGAAAATGATCTGGACAATGACTCTGAAGAACTAAACGGCATACGGAAAGAGTTCAAGTCGGTTCCCAGGGACAACATGCTTACATCAGAGGAGTCTCTACGCACAGCACCCAGTATGCCCTGGATGCCGAATCTCTGGGCATCAGTTTCTAGTGGAGCAGAGGAAGCAGGTCTAGAGGTGTCGCTATGGGCAGCCAGTCCGGGTAGCGTAGTGTGTGAGGTATCGAGTCTAGAGCTTTTTCCTTGATCGCTAGAGTAGTTAGACGTAGATCGCTGCCCGATGACGCCTAGCGGGCGCGCTGATTGCTTTTCGGAGGGTGAGTTCGCAGCTACGTTACTGTATTCGAGTCCGGGAGGGACCATTTGGCCGCCACCTGTTTGTCCTGCAGAGCCATGCGAGGAAGAGACATGGGGAGCAAGACCAGTAGAAGCATGGTATGCCATAGTGATAAAGTTGGAAGCACTGACGGAAGGTGATAATATAGAAAGGGCAGCAGTTGGTGCGTGTGACAAGAAGAGTGTAGTGGGCCGTAGGGTACGCTAAGGTCGAATGGGCTGCAGATAAACGTCTTGAACGGTATCTCCAGGAACAGTATTGACAATATACAACGGGATAAAAACGTCTTTGAATTCAGTCAGGCCAAAAAAAGGAGCGTGAAGAGATCTAGGTGTAGTTTCTAAGGTCGATGCAATGTTAGCAAAGTTGCCGTCAGCGGTAGTGTTCCATGTTAGGGTTTCTGAGCTAGGGCTGACAGCATTATTCGCGACCTCTCTGGTTTTTGTGGTTACCAAGAAAGTATGTAAATAACTGCAATAATCGTACTTAAATATATTGAGCGGTAATATCATCCCAAAATATAACCAAACGGTGCAGAAATCGAGCACTGTCTAGATGATTTATCGGCCAGTACTGGAAACATGTCAAACTCTATTGTGAAAATTAACCTTAGCAAGGAACTCCCGAGATGCCTCTACTTTTGCAAGTGTGACTCTTAGCTAGCCTGAAATCATGGATCATCTTAAGAGGACCTTTCAAAAAGCAAGAGAAGAAGAACGACCTGCTTTAGTTACCTTTGTGACGTGTGGTTTCCCCACTGTTGAAAGCACTATCCCGATCTTGCTCAGTTTGCAGAACTCTGGGGTCGATGTCATCGAATTAGGCATACCATTTTCTGATGCTGTTGCTGACGGGCCTACTGTGCAGAACGCCAGCAATGACGCAATTCAACAGGGTGTGACAATTCACACCGTTATAGATATGGTCAGAAAAGCTAGGGATGCCGGCGTGCATGTCCCTATCGTCCTCATGGGTTATGCCAACCCCGTTCTGGCCTATGGCGAGGAGAAACTCGTAAAGGATTGTGCTATCGCAGGCGTAGATGGGTTTATTCTCGTAGATCTGCCTCCTGAAGAAGCAGTCCGATTCAGAACGTACTGCACAGAATCCGGCCTCAGCTATGTCCCACTAATTGCGCCTTCAACCACTGACGACCGCATGGCCACACTCGCCTCTATAACAGACTCCTTTGTCTACGTTGTTTCCCGCATGGGCGTCACCGGAGCTACTACAGAGGTCTCGGCTCAACTGCCTAGCTTGATAGACCGTGTAAGAAAATATTTCGGCTCGACGCCCATGGCTGTCGGCTTCGGTGTCAGCAAGCCCGAGCATTTCGCCTCTATTGGCTCACAGGCCGACGGTGTAGTTATCGGCTCAAAGTTAATCACCGTTATTCGCGAGGCCCACGAGCAGAAACAAGATTTAATAAAGGCCGTATCGGACTTTATCAAAAGTATTCTCTCAATGCGACCGACTTTACACTCCAAAGCTGATCCTAACAACACTTCAGCGCAGCAGTCTTCGGTCGCCGCTGCCAGCATTCCTCTGCCCAAGTACGAATTCGGTAAGTTCGGGGGTCAATTTGTCCCTGAAATCCTGTACGACTGCCTGAAAGAGCTAGAAGACGCCTACACTAGTGCTATGAGTGACCCATCTTTCTGGGAAGAGTTTAGATCCTACTACGATTACATGAGCAGACCTTCTTCTCTGACGTATGCCAACCGGCTGACAGATTTTGTGGGTGGTGCTAAAATCTGGCTCAAACGTGAAGACTTGAACCACACCGGCTCTCACAAAATCAATAATGCTATTGGACAAGTTTTGCTTGCTAAGCGTTTAGGAAAGACACGTGTGATTGCTGAAACGGGAGCTGGACAGCATGGAGTTGCTACTGCTACTGCTGCTGCCAAGTTTGGACTCAAGTGTATTATATTTATGGGCGCTGAGGACACGCGCCGCCAGGCTTTGAACGTCTTCAGAATTCGCTTACTGGGAGCCGAAGTCGTCCCTGTGGAATCAGGCACAAAGACGCTGAGAGACGCTGTGAACGAGGCATTCAAGTTCTGGATTACTGATCTTCCTAATACTCATTATGTCATTGGCTCAGCTATCGGACCGCACCCGTATCCTTCTATTGTTGCTAGATTCCAGAGGGTCATTGGTGATGAAACTAAGGAACAAATGAAGCAATTGGTCGGCGGCTTGCCCGATGCCGTAGTCGCCTGCGTCGGAGGAGGCAGTAATTCAGTCGGAATGTTCCAAGCCTTTGAGGACGACAAAAATGTGAAAATTTTAGGTGTCGAGGCTGGCGGTTCTGGCACTACTACTAAAAAACATTCAGCCACCCTTGTCGCAGGAGAAGTAGGCATTTTGCACGGCGTCAGAACATTCTTGTTACAGACAGATGATGGGCAAGTCATGGACACACATTCTATATCCGCTGGCTTGGACTATCCTGCTGTTGGACCGCAGTTGGCTTACTGGAAAGACACCGGAAGAGCGCAGTTTGTTGCTGCTACGGATGCACAGTGCTTGCAAGGGTTCCGCTACCTTTCTGAACTAGAAGGAATAATCCCTGCTCTAGAATCTGCGCATGCAGTATGGGGTGCCATGGAGCTTGCGAAGTCTCTACCAAAGGAAAAGAATATTGTCGTGTGTTTGTCTGGTCGTGGAGATAAAGATGTACAATCTGTCGCTGAATTGCTACCCAAATTTGGTCCTGAAATAGGCTGGGATTTGAGATTCAACGCTAATGGAAGCTAGACTGTCTCTTTGAATATATCTTAAGATATACATAAACACGAGTTTATAGTTGCTCTTATCGTAAAATCTCTTCGACATCGAAATCCTGACCCATTAGGTCCTCCATGCCTCTAGAGCGTATTCCAAAAAGATAGTAGGTAATAATCTGTCGTAATCTCAGCATGTAAAAAAATATGTCAGAAACTAAGAGGCTGAGACTGAAAACCATATTCATTTGCCATAAGCTCAGTTTTGATAACACGTTGCTCTGTTGAGAAGCTGCGATTGCACGGTAAGCTTCGCTAGCAAAAATATTGATTCTATTCACTGGAGAACCATAAGTCAAATTGAGTCCTTGAAGTATGCGAACAGTTCGGCCAACAAACACAAGTTCCAGAGGAAGCTTGTCTGTGCTTTTTATAAAGTTCTTAAACGAGTCGGACATAGCTTTCTGATGGGCAAAGCTTTCAAAGTCTGTGTCTTGGCCGGTTCTTGCAATTTTCTTCTTATTAGGATCATAGTTTCGCGCTATAATTGCTTGGCCCATAACTCCGTTGTATTCCATACCCCAGCACTTCATTATTTGCTTCACTCCGTCGATATTGAACGAAAGCAAGTACTTCCAAAGGTATGTGTATTGCATGCGAAACTCGGGCCGCTCGTATATGTACAAGCCGTGGTCAAGAACGACAATTTGAGGTTTTCCAGACTTAGGATCATACCGCAATAGCAAGTTTCCAGGGTGGGGATCGGCGTGGACAATTCCAAAAGAAAATATCTGAGCAGCAAAGAATTGCAGTATAGATCGCATTGTAGAGGAGTAACTGAATCCAGCTTTGGAGACGGCCTCTCTATCAGACATTCGTACACCTTGGACGAATTCCATAACCAGCGTGCTTGCAGTTGTATATTGCGCGTATATTTCTGGTATATATATTCTGCCGTTGAATCTGCTGTCGTTGTGGCAGAAATTCTTGAGCGCTGACGAGTTCTGCGCCTCGAGACGGAAGTCAGTTTCTTCTAGGACCTTTTCAGCTACAAAATCAGATATAATTCCCATAGGCAAAGAGAATACCCATCCGAAAGCACGCATTATGATTCTGTAAGCTAGCAAATCGCCTTTCATTTGCTTCTTAATTGCAGGATGTCTTATCTTGAGAGCTATTTCCTGTCCGTTTTGGAGTTTTGCCTTATGAACTTGGGCAACTGAGGCGCTAGCAATCGGTCTAGGGTTGATACTATCGAATATCTGATCTACTTTGTCCTTTCCACCATATTCTTTCTCCAGCGCTTTAGAGACCTCGGTCCAGGACGATGGTGGAGCGTCGTCAAACAAACTCGTAAAGGTTTCACGTATCGGGGGCGGAAAAATGCTCGCCTGCACGGCTATTGCTTGTCCAAATTTGATGTATAGTCCCTTGTTCTTAGATATCACATGGAACAGTCGCCTAGCACTACGTTCGTGTAGAGCCTCCACGTCAGAACCTTCCTTGAAGTTGATTTTATAGTCGGCCATGATCAATGCCATGTAGAAGAATGAACGTGCAGATCGCGATATAATATTGGCTTCATACTCGTCCAGCGCATACAATGCCAGTCCAAACCCTGCCACGTAATACCATCTGTAGCTCTTCTTCTTCTCGCCCAGTGGGCTTGATCCAGACGTTTTGAGCTTCAAGGATCCTGGCGGGGGCGATATTATTGGCGAGAACCGTTTACTACTTGCAATACTCACATACGCATTCGATCGAGTCAATCGGGGTCGCAGTCGTGTAGCTGCCGTGTACACGCGTTTCATATGCAATGCCATAGCAGTGTACAGTGGCGCCAATCTGCAGATATACACCGTCTCAAGCTAGACAACCTGTGCAGCACGTTCGACTAAAAACAATGCTTTTTAGTGATTAACGAATGACTATATATAATGCAAGGTAAGTCAGTGGAGATTGTAAAATGGCGAGTTTAAGAATGAGTCTTATACGCCTTCCGGAAACTGTGATCGAAAGTCCGAAATCTTAAAACCCCCAGAAATGATCAAAGATCATTTAGCGGCTAACAACGATGATCACAAATAACAAATGGACTATTACGCTAGCCACTGATTTACTTGAACTACTAGTTAGAGATAATAGATACTGAGCCTTATGACCATCTAGGGCAACGCATGTGCAGCTCACCGATGCCTCTATGAGCAGAATCGATATTAGTTCTATGCTTTGGCATTTACAATGTTGTGCGAGTAAGCGATTCCATCGCTCCTGCACAAGAGCGACAGCAGTTTCCAATCAAAAAAGGCAGATATTTCAATAATGGTGGCCCAGACGATTAATGAACGGCACATTTTCATGAGAAACTTTTAAGTGACAACCACCCATAAGAGGAAGAATATCAAAAGAATACCAAAAACTCTTAAGAAAAGCCACCTGTTAGACGAAATGGTCGCATAATATTTCAGAAGTTCTCTGTGTGCACCAGATACGTTGTCCAAGACAGCTTCAGTATCTTGATCAATTCGCTGCACCATGTCGCGTTGCTCTGAGACCATGTGCGCTAGCTGCTGGAAGATACCGCCAAGCTCCTGAATCGTAGACTCAATCGCTTCAATAGCAGATCCTCTTTCCTGTATGTACTGATCTTGCTGCTGCTCGAGCAGCGACAAACTTTGCTGCTGGTTCGGTAGAGTGAGAACGTCTGAGGACCCGGCGTAGGGGTTTTCTGCTTGGTCAGGTGTGGAGAAACCGGATCCTGCTTTTGAAGAAAGCCGACTATCAACGTCAGAATGCGCATTGAAATTCATGAACTGTTCTGTTCGAGATCTAGACGCCTGTATATTCTTTGTTCGTACTTCTAAGACTCCTTTGAATCCAGATGTGACAGAAGTAAGCTTGCCTTGAAGAAGAACTACAACTTTCTCAGCATGCTCACTTCGCTGTGAATTGCTTTTTCCGGTATTCGATTTCGCATATTTCTGAAGTTCTGCAATAGACATGTTGATTCTCGCCAAATCCTGCTTGATCACGTATGTCAGCTCAGATATCTCGACGCTCTTGTCGTCAAACAACGTCTTTCGACGGGCTAATGCCGACAGCCTCTCTAGTTTTCCCATGGTATTATTGATGTCGTGCGCGATACTAGCAGCCTGCTTTGAGAAAGCACCTCTTCCCGGTTTGGCGAGACTGCCGTTCTTGTCGTTAACAGACAAGTTGTTTCGAGTTGCAGAGATCGGAGAATTCAGTCTAGAAACCGCATTCACACACGATCTAAATTCAAGTGTTCTGTCCATTATATATTAATAAGTGAGAAACACTTATTCCCTATATAAATTCACTCTTATTTTAGTGTTGGCCAAACGTGGCTTGATATTCAGCAACTCAGACGCCGCTTGTCGCTTTAATGGCCAATATCTGAGAGTATTATGTCTAACAAATCGTCCTATTCAACAAAGAACACAACTTTACTAGTAATTTAGCAAACGTACTGCACGCTCAAAGCTACTAGTGCACCTATAATAGGTATGTGGTAGAGTAATAGGTAGTACCACGTAAAGGCTTACAGGTGGACGGACAGGTGGGAAGTTTGCTGGTGATTGGGGGGCTGAACTCTACTGCCTTAATCACAGGATCCAATACGATAATTCATTTGACCATTTGACGATCAGAATCCTTTGATTAAGCGATTTATAGATTCATGTATAAAACAAAGTATGCTTGTAATAATGTTTATCTAGGGACCTTATCGCTATTGACAATCAGAATCAGCAAAGTGCTTTACCCGTTGGGGATCAGTCACATGAATTGACTGAAAGGATGGAATCGAAAATATCAGGTCACTTTATAACATGCTAGAATATCAATTAATAGCTCTGCTGCGAGCAAGAAGCACTTCATTCCATGCTCGGCGCGCTTCGAGCTGCGCAGCATGTAGTTGCTTGCGTATAGAGTCAAGTTCACAGTTGAGCGCTCTGATCTCAGAATTAGCAACTGCACAACAATGTGCACATTGTTCATTCTCAATACTAGAGTCCTCAACAGTGGGTATTTCATAATCACTATCTGTATCGACACGTTGAGGCTTAGAATCGGTGCTATGGGATCTAGTCATCTCCATTCGATGCGCTCTTGCTTTCTTGTCCGCTTCGTTCTCCAATCGTGCAACGTACCTAGCAAGAGTAACTGCAAGTCTTTTCCATTCCCAGTCTGGGGAAGCACCAATCATATTGAACTTCTGTTCGAGACGAACGAGACTCTCTTCCATCTCTGCCAAAACAGAAACGAGCTGGTCGTTAGTGCAGTCCTTAGGTACTCCTGTTGTCATGGCCTGTTTCACTAAAGTATATATTATAGTTCCAAGCAAACAAGTAAAATAGTGTATCAATAATATCAGCCGGTTGCTAAAAATTATGCAACAATTAGAGGTTAACTGTAGTCGAGAAAATGACATGCAGTTTGACGAGATCGGAGATCGAGTATTGTCCCAAGATCATCTGGCCAAGAAAAACCATAATAAAACGTCAAACTTAATTAAACAAGGTGCTTGAACCGAGAAATTATCATCCTTCGTATCTCAGATGCAATTCATCTATAAAATGCGCGTGTTTGATTCCAGGCGGTCGTGCAGCTTTGAAAATATCAAGAGATTGAGAAACGCTATATTTCAATTCTTCAATCAAATAGCTACAGATCATAAATCCCGTTCGATTGAACCCGTAATGACAGTGCACGGCAATCACAGGAACATTCGGAGCATAACTATCAGCAATGGTGTTCGTCAGGTCAATAAATCTCCGAACTTCATCTTCAGGAACAGGTACCTTTGCAATAGTAGGAAGCTTGAAGTACTTAATCCGCTTGAAAGATGTGGATTCATATGGCGGTGTTTCGTGAGAAATGTCAACGACATGGGTAATCTGAGGGTAGTCTCTTTCTAAAAGCGGCGGACTATGTTCGGGATCATTCTCCCTGAGCGTCTTTATTGCACATAGCTTAACCTTAGAGTCTCCCGGTGGCATTGTATCGGATACACGCACTACTGCTTTCCATTTGGCTTCGTTCTTGAGTGACCATTTACCTTCAGTCGCAGCTATTTGATTCAGCTGCCAAACCGGCGACAAACGAGGGTCACATGTTTCAAAAAAGCGTGAAATATGAGCAGCAAGTACTTGTGGCGCTTCTATTAGCAGCGAATGCCCAGTTTTCGGTATCTCTATGTACGAAGTTGGCGCCGATATGGCTTCTCTCCATTTTAAGATCAACTGGCATCGACTTGGAGTTGTGATCTGGTCCTCAGTACCGACAATTACAGTGACAGGGATGTTCAACGCATTCCATTCTTTTGCTGAAGCACAATGGAATCCGCATACATATCGGAGCCATGGTTTGCTTTGGACGAGAATGTTGGTAGCCAGTTGGGCACGCCGTATAGAGTCACGAGTGGACTTGGCCACCATGCGCGAAACGCTGGCAGACCTTATACCTCCATATCTGTCAATGTATCGAAAGATGTCAAAAAGGATCGGCGGAGCTAGTGAGATGAGTTTGCGCTGGCACGGGGTTATATGAACGTCAACAGGCGGAGAGAGCGCACATAGGCCAACACATCTATTACCGAGCTTTGCAGCCAATTTCACAGCGATGCTACTGCCCATAGAATGACCTACTAGCACAACTTTGCTATTGGAGCCTATAGTTCTGTCTATTATGTCTTGTATGAGGTCGGCAATTGCTTCAGTAGTGTACGCTTCCCAGTTGTGAGGCGCTTTCTTCCAGTCGCTACCACCACAGCCTGGAAGATCCAGGAGCAACAGGCCAATGCTGGGTCTGAGGAGTTCGAGTATGCGTGAAAACTGGTCCATTCTGCCGCCGAGTCCGTGAATCAGTACAGCGATAGGACATTCGGCGACTTCACTGATCTTGGCAGCTACGGGGTTAGGCAAATAGAGAACGCGGACTGCTGTTTTCTCGTCAATTTTACCCTTTTTGATAGTATCGCTTTCTTTTACTTCAGCAATGATGTTTCTGGTTTGGTAATGACGGAATAGTACCGCTGCAGTCACCATTAGGGCGGAGCTAGCGGCAATTGATGACAACATGGAAATAGCGAGCGGGTAGCGGGGGGGTTCCTGGGCATGTGGCGACAGGGATACCACCACAACAACAGACTGTATACTGGCGAGACCCAAGGAGTGCACGTGTATTATCGCGATCGCGTCTTCAAGGTAATAAAAAAACAACGAATAGCAGCGATGTAAGCCAATAGTGCGAAACGGTGTATTTGCTTGGTGTGTGGGTTAAGGTGGGGGGTACTGGTGGGCCTGGGGAGCTCAAGCCGCACCAAGGAAACCTCACCATTCAATAAAAGGCCTGTTTATCGATTAGGCCAAATCGCATTCCTCGACAACACATGAAGCTGTTGAAAAAAGAGCTTGAGAAACATTCATCGGGTACCCTTGTGGTTGTACCCGAAGATCCTGAAGATATGTGGCAGCTATACAACCTGATCCGGGCTGGAGATATCGTGAAGGCGAAGACCGAGCGCAAAGTAGTGTCAGAGTCAGCGACCGGTAGCGTCACTTCACAGAGAGTGGTTATGAATTTAGCCATTCAAGTAGTGAAGAGTGCGTTCGACGGCGAGGTCTGCGAGCTCCACTTGAACGGACAGATCGTAGAAGCAAATCAGTACGTCAAGCTGCGGTCTTTCCACACACTGGACATCGAAGCCAACAAATCGCTGAGCATATACAAGGACGAGTGGGACCAAATCGATCTGGAGACCATAGACAGTGCCACAAATATTGCCACCAAGGCGCAGGTGGGTGCTGTTGCGTTGCACGAGGGGCTGGCGCACGTGTGCCTCCTGACCGAGCATTTAACGGTAGTAAAGGGCAGGCTCGAAGTGAACATCCCCCGGAAAAGGCGCGGATCGAGCGAGCAACATGACAAGTCACTAACGAGGTTCTACGACAACGTGTTTCAGATGATGCGGCGGATCTTTGACCTCTCAGTGCTTAAGGTCATTATAATCGCTTCGCCGGGGTTCGTCGGCCAAGGATTGCTAAAGCGAATAGAGACCAATAGCCTGAACTTGAACGACAAGGAATGGATAAGGGTCAAAGAGAAAATGCTGCTGGTGCACACGTCTACGGGCCACCTTTCCGCGCTGAACGAGGCGCTGAAGACGCCCGATGTCGTCTCACAGCTCGCTGACACACAATTCGCCCAGGAAAGCCGAGCGCTGGACATGTTCATGAAGATCGTAGCGCAAGACGACACAAAGGCGTGGTACGGGCCTAAAGAGGTAACTAAAGCGGTTGAAATAGGTGCCGTCGATGTGCTGCTGATATCAGATACATTACTTAGAAGCAGCAATACGGGCGACCGGAAGAAATATGTGCAACTGGTCGAGGACGCGCGGCTGCAGGGAGGTAGCGTTATGATATTCTCCAGCATGCACGAGTCGGGAAAACAGCTAGACCATATGACAGGTATAGCTGCTATTCTGAAATATTCCGTACCTGATCTAGAGGAACATTCAGGCTCAGAAGACGACAAATAATGATGACGAGGAACTAGGTTCTAGGAACGAGCGTAGTCGGCTGTAGGGCGATTTCACGATTTCACGGTATCCGGAACTGGGCCCGGGATCGAGCCCTGTTCTGGTGTCCTCATTTTACGAGAGTAGTCCTGTAGCAGACCGACAGCTGCAGCAAACACGGTGACCTGGATTGATGATTTGGCCAGCTGGACGGATCGTTGTCCCTTCATCACAAGATAGGGGATGGCCGTAGATATTGCACCGACAGTAGTGGCTATCCAGGACGGAGTTCCGAGCGCGCGATCAATTCCGGCTTCGATCGTGCAGAAAGCAAAAGTGAACGCCGAGACGGCGGCGGCAGTGCGCATACCGCGGGACAGGCCGTCACGTAAGACTACGTAGTTCCTTGTTTTATGGTAAAAGTACCAACCCTGCTTGTCAGTAGGCAGTCTGTGGTAGTTTTCGGCAAGGTATCTGTGTCCGGCGTGGCGCGCGCCTCGTGAGAAGCCAGAGAAGAATCCAGCAGTGCCGAATAGGCTAGACAAGATCAGAGTGCGCGGAATAGGCGCGATACCTAGTCGAGCAGCGTCTTCAAAAATAGTAGTTTCATCAATATGTACTCCGAGGTCCTTTAGCCGTTGTGCCTCTTCTTTCAGGTCTTCTTTGAGCTCTTCAAATGCCATAGTTAGTGCAGGGTTGCGATGGTGGTCAAACGCCAGGCTCTAGTTATCCCCCGGGCGAGACCAACTCTAATAGTACCACTACATCCTTAGCGCAGACGACCGTGCACTACGCGCTTAAATAAAAAGAGATCGTCTCGGCCAGGTTAACTGAAATGGATTTAATAATAAAAGCAAAACACGGCAGGACCGTGTGTATGCTCTATATGAAACCGACATCGACAATGACCGACTTGAAAGCAGAGATCGCGCGTATCCTGCGAGAATGCGGAAAAGTCGACGACACCGTCGACAGCAACCTTATAAGGCTCGCCCTGAACGAAAGTAAAGATCTCTTGGGCGACTGGAATGATATATCAGACAGCCAGGCGACTGTCGAGGCCCTAGGGCTCGCTGACTTTGCAGTGCTAGCATTTACGTACAACGGGCAATCAGATTTCCAGGTAGAAGTGCCTGATCCTGATGACGAATAGACAGCTGGTTAACGGGCAGCAGTTTACGGTCAGATAGAGTGTTAATAAATAATATGGATTCCTTAATATATTACCATGCAGAAATAGCGGTATTCTTGAATGCGTTTATGTATGTGCAGGTTTACTGGTCGTCGTTCTGGAGCAACCGTAGGATGAAAAAGAACAGGTTGAGGAAGTCCAGGTACAGGCTGATGCTCGCAAGTATGACTTCGTCAGGGTGCAGCCTTTGCATAATGGCTTGTGTATCGGCAAGTACCATTCCAGAAAAAATCAGCACACCCGCTCCGCAGTATACCATCTCCATGGTATTGTTGTAGGGCAGAAACATCTGAATAAAGCCAAATCCTATCATGACGAACAGCGCGATGTTCAAGAACTGGTACCATGAGAGAAAGTCGTACTTGCTTTGGCAGGCAAAAAGCGTAAGGCCTACAAACAACACAGACGTTAGCATGAACGCCTGTAGAACCACGCGGTTATCCAAGAAGCACGTGACGCAGCCCAGCGTAAAGGCTTCGCATAGAGTAAAGCCAGTAACAAACATGAGATTGTACGGGTGTCTTCGGGAAGTGTACTGTGCGCCAAAGAGACAAATGAATGACCCGATAAATGCGGCGATTATAACCCATAGACCGCTGCTCGACTGGAGAAAAGACTTAGTCGACTGCGAAGTCATCATTCCTCCAGCGACAAGCGTAGTTAACAGTACCTGTGCAGACAACAGAGCGTATACCCTGCGGATGAATCCTTGTCTGATAGTAATAGGCGACTCAGCGACGAACACGCTGTTCTTGAAAATGTTGTCGCTGTCGTCTACGACATGCGCTTGTGAATCGACTGTCGCGTATGATGGGGGAGTAGTCGTATAAGAAGACATATTGCGTAAGTTTTTACCCTAGTTAGCCTTAATCACAGTATTGGCGGACTTATCGATCAGATCGCAGTTTTAATTTAAGGCAAGATTTCCTAAGTGGTGTGTGGGGAAGCGGGAGATTGTACCTTTATACCTGGGAGGGTGGCACTTTCCGGCCAACGTAGTACAAATGTAGTTGCTACCGACTTCCTTACAAGGTAATCTCACACCAACTGTTTCTATTAGGGAACATTCCAGATACACTTTCTTCTTGCACTAATGTGAGCACTATTAGTCAATTTAGTTCTATGACAAGCTCAAGAGTATAGTTATTTAGTACTTCTTTGAACCGCAATATATATAATTTGCGTGAAATCTTCGGGGCCGGGCTGGGATAAAAGGCAGATCAGGTTAACCAGATCTTCAATCAATAATCTCCATTACAACCGTACTCCAGCGCCACACAGCCGCGTCAGTCTTTATCGTTATAAGTAGATACCTCACTGTATAATAAATGGAAAAGTAACCAAACGCAGACATTAATAACAATATATCACCAGACTAACCTGCATGCGCCCACTAACGTCAAATGACAGCCACGGCCAAGCAAGATTCATACAATACATGAGCATCTAGGTTATCACCATGGCAACGTATCTTTAAACTGATCAACACCCAATAAGAATCACTACTGAGTTGTCCTGCACCTACTTCTACTCTCTCACAATCATTTAGGTCCCAATTTCTCATCTAGTTTAGGCAATTGAATTTACTTAATCTGTTATCTCCGCTATTAATCAGTCCTTGTTGTTGATGCCACCCTACCTTTTGTATTTACAGACTCATTTAGAAAAAAAATGGGTTCATCTAGTAGCAAGGAATCTCTAAAGTCATACCCTTCTTTCTCCAGGTCTGACACGCAAACCTCCGTCAAATCCAACAAATCAAGCAAATCCACCAAGTCTACTCGATCAGTAAAGTCACGATTCCTGAACTCGCACTCTTTAACTGCACCTGGATCTAGCCCCGTTCAATCTCAACCGCCAATCGGAATCCATGGAACCGTAGGCACTCCTATTCTCCAGCAAGTTTCCGCCTATTCTTCTTCTCCACCGCGAGTTGCCCCTCAAAGCGCGCCTTCACCTAGGGAAAAAGCGGCACCGAGATCCGCCAGAAACGAAGATAATCCTTCTGATTCTGAAGAAGTAGGCGTCGGTGCTGCTGCTGCCGCTTTGGCGGTGCTTTCTACCGCCGACGTTTCCACCACTACCATTGCCGGCAAGGAGACCGAAGCCTCTTCGCCTACACAGGACTATTTTACCCAAAATACAGGTAAACAAACTAACCCCGAAACTCCCGGATCCTATGGAGGCGATAACATGAGTGATGCCCCTTCCCCTTTGGATTCACCGGCTTTTACTAATTCTAGACAAATGCGCAGCCTGAGTCCCCGCCGCGGCCTCCACGAGAAGAGTCGCACTCGATCTATGTCTCCGCAAAGGTCTATGTCACCAAGCTTATCTCCATACGGGTCAGGTAGAGCACCAGGGTCTAGTTCTTATGGGTCATCCTCTTCTCCATTCAATTCCCGATCGCTGGGGCTTTCATTGCCTGGCAGCAACTCTCTTGACCTAGAAGATATCATAAGCAGGCTTTTAGACAACGGCATTTCAGGAAAAGTGTCTAAAACTATTTGCCTAAAGCAGTCTGAGATATCTCAAATATGTGCGAGAGCGCGTGAGGTATTTCTTTCCCAGCCAACATTAATAGAACTGTCGGCGCCAGTTAAAATTGTTGGCGACGTTCACGGGCAGTATAATGACCTCTTGCGAATGTTCAAACTTTGCGGTTTTCCGCCCAGCTCTAACTATTTGTTTTTAGGTGACTACGTGGACCGCGGAAAGCAAGGACTAGAAACGATTCTGCTTTTACTCTGCTACAAGATCAAATTTCCGGAAAATTTCTTCTTGTTGCGGGGCAATCACGAATGTGCCAATGTTACTCGAGTTTACGGATTTTATGACGAATGCAAACGAAGAAGCTCTCTGAAGACTTGGCGAACATTTATTGACACGTTCAATACATTGCCAATTGCGGCAGTGGTAGCCTCAAAGATCTTCTGTGTGCACGGAGGCTTGAGTCCGGAACTGTCGTCTATGACTCAAATACGAAACATAGAACGCCCTAGTGATGTTCCCGACAGTGGCCTCTTAAACGATTTGTTATGGTCAGATCCGGCTTACACTACAGCCGAATGGGAAGACAACGAAAGAGGAGTCAGTTACTGTTTCGGTAAGGCAGCCATTAACAAGTTTCTTGCTCGATTCGGATTTGACCTGGTATGCCGGGCACACATGGTTGTCGAAGACGGATACGAGTTTTTCAATGACCGGTCGCTCGTTACGGTGTTTTCTGCGCCCAACTACTGCGGAGAATTTGATAACTGGGGCGCAGTCATGGCAGTGTCTGAAGAGTTATTGTGCTCGTTCCAGCTGCTTAAACCGTTAGACTCGGTTGCAATCAAGCAGGAAATGCGTCGCTGGAGACAGAATGGAGTTCTAGCATCACCGCCGGCAACTATGGCCTCTGAGTCTTATTAAACTAAAAAAAAAGAAAGCATATCCTTGTTCCACCCGTCAACGCTTCCTTCCTTGATCTCGTCTCACTATTACTGATCTTCTCTTTTTTTTTCTTTTTTTATAGAAGTGACATTGGATAACTTCTTTTACTATTTATGCACTTAATGTTAATTATTGTATCGCCTTCCTATTTTTATTTATATTGTTGTACTTTCCTCGGCAGATATCTGCGATTCAGCCACCACCATTATCCTTTATGAACTCTACCTCCACCACTACCTCTACCACTATCTATTGCCTACATCACTTATTGGCAGATGCTAGGCCCGCTATCATGTACGGTGCGATCCAACGAGATTCTAATATCTAGCGTTTCGCAAGAGAAGCCATTGACGCTAAAATTCTCACGCGTTTCCGGCAACATCTCCATTGAAAATACCGCTAGTTCCGGCAACTCCACCAATCGCGCTAATATCGCCGGATTTCTGGGCGCATTGACTCTGCATCTCAACAAATATCTGATCACAATTACAACTGTAACTGCTGTTGGCAGCATCAGAGGCCACACAGTCTACCAGGCGATTGATTTCGAGATCATTCCTGTCGTAAATCCCGCTGGTCAAACTGCTTCTCCTGACTCCGAACTGCTTGCCCTGGTGAAAACCCACCTCAATTCTGCAAAATTGTACTTCTCTTACACTTTAGATATTTCGAACTCTTTACAGAGACAATCACAGAAAGGCACCCTTCCCGAGGCTTTCTCTTACGTCCAGTTTGATGACCGCTTTTTCTGGAATAAGCACCTCATGCGCGACCTCTTGGCCTTAGATCACCCAGACATATCTAAATTCGTTCTTCCGGTAATAAACGGATTTGTTTCGCTGTCTAAAACTACAATTTGTGGCAAACACGTAACTTTTGGTATCATCTCGAGACGGTCTCGGTTCCGCGCAGGTACTCGCTATTTCACTCGCGGCGTAGACAGTCTAGGCAATGTCGCTAACTTCAACGAAACCGAGCAGATACTCGTTCTCCATGACTATGTCGGAGAGCCAACAATGTCTTATGTGCAGATACGCGGATCTGTTCCTTTGGTGTGGCAAGAGATAAACACACTTAAGTATGTTCCTGCCCTACATATTGGATCGCCATCGCGCCTCCCGCAAGATCCTAGGAAACTCGATGCCAGCTCCAAAGCTGCTTCTGCTAACTCCACCTTCACGTCCGTGCAAAGTCTTGGACTTCCTGCGACGGAAAAACATCTTCAACAGTTGTTAGCCGTTTACAACCAAGTCTACTTTGTTAACCTCGTAAACAACAAGGGCCGCGAAAGGAGAATCAAATCTGCATTGGAAGTCGCTATGTCTAACCTGGAAAAATACGCCGATAGAGTCAAGTATGTCTACTTTGACTTTCACCATGAATGCTCCGGGATGCGATGGGACCGTGTCTCCTTGCTTGTCGACCTGCTGCGTGCTCAGGGCCTTGCAATTGATGACTTCAACGCTAATAATTCTTTATGGTTTGAGGCTCATATGCTATCCTCTACCGATTTGGCTTCTTCAAGCACACTAGTTACCGATAGACTGCAGACTGCCGTGGTTAGAACCAATTGCATGGACTGCTTGGACAGAACGAATGTCGTTCAATCTTTTATAGCTAGATGGGTACTCCACCAGCAGCTAATGTCACATGGTATAATTAACACGTTGTCTACATCTTTTGATAATGTCGATTCTGAATTTGAGAGTTTGTTTAGAAATACTTGGGCAGACAATGGCAATGTCACATCTGAAGCATACTCGGGTACAGGAGCTCTGAAAACAGATTTCACGAGAACCGGCCGTCGAACTCGCAGAGGTGCACTATCTGACTTGTACAATTCTATTCACAGATACATATTGAACAATTTTTACGATGGACATAGGCAAGATGCTTATGACCTTTTCCTTGGTGTCTATGATCCTGCGACAGATTCAACGTTAGCAGAAGCCTTGACCTACGACAGAAGACCTTTGCTACTTCAAGCCGCTCCATATTTGGTTTACTCGGGTATTCTCATGCTAATAGCAGCGTGGCTTCTCCCGCGACAGAATGTTGAGAGCAGGATGCCCATGTCTTTATTTGTTTTGTTGTGGATCGGAGTTCTTTTATACGGACTATCACTAATTCTGCTTAACCGGACTTCCTATGTCAATTGGCCTAAACTGAGCCCTCCTGACTTTGTGCAAGTTATAACTCGACCGGTGGATAAATCATCTTCCGCTAGACAGCAAGAAGAAGATAAATGGGACTAGACATCTTGGCTGATCCATTATAGAGAAAATACATCAATCATTATTTCTTTTTTGTTAGTGTTTTATGTTCAAGTTCATTTTAATGACAAGAAATATGAATTTGGTAAACGCTAAAAGTCCCTCTTTCCATAGTAGTTTACCGCTATAAGTCATGCTGTATAAATGAATAGCATATTCATTACTTTTGCAGTTTTGCAGCTTTTCCCTTTTTCTCCTTTTCTATATTACGGCGTTTTTTGCTGAGGGCCTTTGAACGGTCATCCTGCTGCTTGATACCGTATTGCATTTTCTCATACAGCTTTCGTTGCTTGTTAGACATCATCATTTTACGCAATTCCTTGTCTTCATCTTCAAGAGCGCGTTTTTTCTTGTTTTCCGATCGTTTTTCAGCTTTCTTCATCTTCTTTTCTTCAAGCTGAACAGTTACAGAATCACCTTTTAGCTCTGCTTCAAGCTGTTTCTGGTATTCGTCATCAGAAGTGTCCATAGCGTCTGCAGCCAGTTCAACTTCTTCTTCTTCTTCCTCTCCCGCTGCATCTTCTTCGTCTTCACTGTTTTCTTCCTCCTCTTCTGCGTTCTCAGCGCGGCCGCCAAAGGCGTATTCTTCGGGGTTGTAGGTGCCCGAATCGCCCCAGGGACTCAAATGGGGCGGCAGCTCTGCGCCAGGTGCGTAGTCAATCACAGGAAGCAGCTCACCCTTATTAACGGAATCAAATATCCATTGTGGCTGAATATAAACTCTTCCAGCGACCTTCGAGCGGATCGTAGGCCTGTCCACGATATGATGAGTGATAGTAACGCCTTCAGGAAGAAGCGAGTTCAGAGCCTGCGCTTCTTTCTCGCGGGCAGCTTCAAGGACTGAGGAATCAATTTCAGCCTCAGTTCCTATGGATGCGCCGTTTACGTAGCTCTCGGTAGCGTCAGATTCGAGGACCTTAGCCAACGCGTCGTCGTAGGCAGACTCAGAGATGACTCTTCCGCCAAAAGACACAATTACAAATTCAGCAAGTTCAACAGGGACCTCACGGCCTATGAAGAAGGTAAATCCGGAAAATAGGTTCTTGAACTGCGTGGAATCGGTGTCTACGGGCTGAGCAAGAATATCGCCCGTTTCGGCGCCGCTCTCAATAGGGACAAAAGCGTCCAGTTGTTGCTCGTTAGCGATTTCGTCGCTGCCATTTTCTGCTTCACCATCTGCCTCTTCTTCGACATTCGAAGCATCCTTGATAGCTTCGTTAACATCTGTTGCTGAAACTGTGCCCTGTTTGACAGCCAACGGCCGAGAATCAAAGCTCTTGGCATTAACACTTTCCAGCAAGAATGTTGACAGACCGCCGATTCCTTTGATCTTCTCTGCATCAGCTCTGGGCGGATAAACGTATCCAGCCTCCGTGTAGAGCTTGAACAGAACAAATCTAATGAGTGTAGTGTAGAATTCGAGGAACGTGAGCATGATCCTGAAATCGACATCAGTAGGAACATTAGGCGTGAACTTGAAGGGAACGACCCAGGTGATTTCCTGTCCTTTGATTTCGCACTGGTAGTAGATACCTTTTATAGAGACGAAAACTTTACGAAGAAGTCTCTGGTTAGATACAAATGCCATCCATTGGTTACAGAGCTGTTCTGCTGTTTCGGTGACGCGCTGCGAAATGACGTCGGTAGCGGGCATGGTGGAGAACAGGAACAGTAAACTCAAAGCGTCGTCAATATCCCTGAGCGCGTCAATAAATGTCGGATAGCGCTCTTTGACAATATGATCTAGTCTGTATTTTGGTCTATTGTCGTCTAGACGTTTAGCATCGCCTACATCGCCTCGTCCAAGTGCTCGTGTAAGTTTCTTCGCAAAAGTCTTGTGCTCACGAAACTTCTGCAAAACAGGCTCGTGCAGTAGGTACTGAATATCCTTGAAGTAATAGAACGTAGTGGGTGCTGTGGATCCTTTGTTGGCTTTTCGTTTGCTTCTGGGCTCGCGAGGGTATATACCCTTGAAGATACAGAGCCTGCGAAAGTCAGCCAACGAGACCTGCAGCTTCCTGATAGCCTGAGTTCTAGTAATGTAATTGCGACTGGCACCGGTTGAGTATTTCTTTTGAATTTTCATATTGCCCTAGCAGATCAGCTTCCTTCAGTAAAAGGAAAGAAGATTTGTCGAAGTTTTCAGCAGAGTATTCTAAAAAAATTAATAGTGCCTGCAAACTAGTTGGGATTAAAAACGGTCTTCTATTGGCCATTCAATTACCCTGCAGAAACTTATTCACATGCACCGATATACATTGTATGTGCTCTTCTGTTCGATTATATTGCCAGGTCTTATAATGATACAGTTAACTAAGCAGTTTCATATACAGTTAATATCTCGTAGTCATTGAACTTGCCGCTACAGATCGGAGACAATTTGCCATAAAAGCTTATCTGATGACATAAACGATGCTAAACTGTTTCCACTATAATGCTCTTATACGGGATTTCAAAGAAATAATTCAAATCACATTGGTATACAAGACATATAGAATACCACGTGCCCGGTTTATTCGAATTGAGATAGGTACGCCGAATGGCGGTACTTATATAACCAGTCACCCATGCTAACTCTGTGTCCGGACCTACATCAATTGATGCGCATGCGATAGACGCCTAGGAAAATCTGAAACTGAATTCTGACATAGTTCCTTAGACTTTCCTTATTGTCTATGCCATGTTTTCAAGCTGTAAATAAATAAAGACTTACCGTCAAATACCTATCGTCGAGTTCACAGACAGCATTGAGCTGCGAATCGGTAGTAAGTCGCTCCGCAACACAGTACTTTCTCGAAATGATGTAACTGCAATATCGATATTAGACTTACTCAGGCTAGCATTGTAAACACCGTCTTCGGGACAGTGAATATAACTGATAACCGTCAATAGTATATATGTGCATCTGACAGTTGGTCCCATATTTGGTAAAAACTTCCAAATCGCTAGAAATTAATGCGACCATACACGATAATTATGGTTCCCGGAGGTTCGCAGAGATATTTTTATGTCTCCATTACAGTATGCATAACCGTTTGTTGAGAAGTCAGAATATTTGAATACGGTCAAACCCAAAATATATCTGCATGATAGTTAACTTTGCTGCCAATCCAGCAATCATAGAATAGCTTGGCCTGAGAGTTACAGCAAATGCGTAATAGCACCCCTGAGGTGATTAATGGACAAGCTAATTCTTTAAGAAATAGGCAACGAGTCTTCATATTGATGTTTTTGTGTCCAGATAGCCGATAAAAGAATACCCTTAAATCCTTCAAGGTTCAAAGCTCTGGGCTCGGTATATGCGAGATAGGTTGAGTTGTCTTCCTGTCCAAAACCAATGTATCGCGCAAGTCTTGTTACATTATGAATATATTCATAACAGGACACTAACACAAAGCGCACGACTTACGCCTATACCATAGTATTCCCCGCAACATGATTTCCTTTACGCTATTCATGGAATAATGCATCTCAAAACCCACTAAGCATAATTCGCAATTTAGTCATCATTACATTGGCAGAGAAAGCTGCAGCTTGTGCAAACGAACACTTCAGGAGGCCATACGCATGCCTATCAGGTACCGTCAGATTAGAAATCATCGTCACTAACATGTTCGGAAGCGTTTATGCCCATGTTTTTGGATACTTTTCGTTTTTTGGATCGGATTTTTCCCAAGGCTTCACGAATGCGCTTGCTTTTGTGCTTGGGTTCTTTAGTGTACACAGATAGGTTCGCATTCGCTTGCATCATCTCTGAAACGGATCGCTGGTAAGATCTAGCTGCACGGGTGTTCATGTCTTTTATCACAGGGACCAGAATCTCATCAGTACGCTCTTTGCTCCATCCGACCGTCGTCATTAAGAAACTGCGCAGTTGATCCAAATCAGGCGTTCCCCATTCAAATGCCGCATTAGAATCGTCAACTTCTGGATGAAGATACGCCTCATCGACTTTCGGGTCTAAAAAGTTATTCTGCAGGAAGAGAGTCTTTGAATTGCTTTTAATAAACTTTTTCCTGAAAGGCGTAGAGGTCTTATCAACGAGTGGGTCCGCAGACTGTACTTGCTTCCACCATGTCTTGAAAGGCAGTAGACCTTCGTCCTCAGAATAGAAATCCGCTAGAAGCTCGGTAGCAGTCACCGGACCAACTCCAGGCAGTCCATCGGCATAATCACTCCCCAATACATGAGCTAATGCAATCAACTTCTTCTGATCTAAACCCAAATTCCTCTCAATATCAGCAGCATAGTAACATTCCACAAATTTAGACTGACTGAACATATTCTTGTATACCTTAGTGGCACCAAAAAGAAACGCATCGCTATCGTCTGTAACAACACCTTCAACTAGACCTAGACGTAGAAGTTCCGCACATTGAGCTTCAGCTTCCATTGGCGCTACAACATATGGAATGCCAAATGCTCGTAGTAGCTCTTGGCATTCAAGAATCATGATTGCATTCACTTCATCTGCGTCTCGAACATCCTTTTTATGCTGCTCACGTAGCTCGCGCAATTCTTTTGCATATTCTTCAGCAGTGGCGAGCGGCTTGTTGTTATTCTTGTTTAGCTCGTTCGCAAATCGCGCATTTTCGTAATTCTCAAGAGAAAGTTGCTGAAATAGCATTTCATCCTCCTCATCTGATGATAAATCATACACAACTTCCTTTCTAACAAGATCTGATCTAATTTGTGTGTTGTCTGGTTCGGAAAAATGCCCATGAGAGGAATCAGCAGCATTTTTGTTAGCAGTTGGCTGTGAGTCAGCCGTAGATTGATCGGATATATCTTCTGAGAGATTAGAAAAGGCCAAATCAGGACTTTCAACAAACAAATCTTCATAGTTGTTATCTGATTCTTGTGTTTGCTTGTCATTCTGCTCTCGGTTCGGAATTCCAGGATTCTCATGCAATCTTGCAGCAGATATTTCACTATAAGAGGAGTTAATATGCGGACTAGTCTCCTTCTTAAAAGTTTGAGAGTCCTTCAATAACATTTCATGCACTTGATGAGGAAAATCCCGAGTGCTCTCAGATTTAGTTACCACATGGTTCATCTCCGGCTCTTCTGTTTCGGGGGTATCATGCACTTGATGAGGAGAATTCCGAGTGCTCTCAGATTTAGTTACCACATGGTTCATCTCCGGCTCTTCTGTTTCGGGGGTATCATTCTCCAAAACGAAGGGAACATCCAAAGCTGAAGTTATTTGTATAGCTTGCTGTAATTGAGCAGCAGACACCTGCTTATCATGATTAGTAGGTCCTCTGTCTTTTTCAATTTCTTCTATCGATTTCTGAATCACAGCAGCAAGCAGTGCCTCATCCGTAAGATCAACGTCGTTTTCATCTCTGATAAATAGTCCTTCGTTTGCACTAAAATTTTGTCTTGTGAAACTATCATTTAACTGGTGGTGAATAAGCGAAGAAGGAGCTATATCAACATCGTCCCAGCCGTCTTCGTCGCTGTCGTCATTAGGCTTTCTGGCATCGGTACCGTCTGTGGTTTGGTCATCAAGCGAGAGAGTCCAGTTAGTTGTGGGGTTCTTTCTCAGTATATACGCTCTTCCTCGTTCACCAGTCACTCTTCGTTCCTGGTTAGATTCGATCCCATTGAGAGTCATTAATTTCTGGGTCAGTTCGTTCCTGTACGCGACTCTATTCACCTGAAATTTTGAGAATTCAAGCTGCGATGGGAACATTGATCTGAGTTGTTCTGTAGAGTAGCCCATTCTGAGTCTCGATTTGAGACGTAGCGCATTCAAGATATGGTACTGAGCTGGTAAAGGTAATGCTTTGAATTCCGGGGAAGAGAAGTCTATCTGAGATAGGTCCTGTTGGTCCAGTAAAGATATGTCTATAGACTCAAAATCCTGCCTATACTGTTTCAAAAGCTCATCTGTTATTAGACGAACGTCATTTTCGGCTACTTGAATACCGGTTTCAAGTTTTGGAAGATGATACGGGTCAGAACTGTGGAACTTCTCAAGCCTTTTAAGTCTCTTTGCTTTCTCTTCCTCATCTTTCGCATTTGATGTATTGGAGTTGCTTTTATGTTGGCTCTGAACTTCTGCATTCCTTTGAAGTTGCAAAGACAACAATTGTTCTGCAGTTTTAGCGGCGTCAACTTTTCGTTCAGCTCTGTTTTGTTTTCTGCGTGCGATCGTTTGCCTCTTCAGTACAGGTGCGCCTCCGTCAAATACAAAAACCGGCTGGATACCAAAATACAACAGCTTGCAGATTCTTCTAAAGAATCCTACAACATGCGAGCTTTTTAAAGCATTTCCCTCTTTGTCTCTGACGGCTTTGAGGAAATGGTATATCCAGATCGAGGCATCTACAGCTAGTTTCTTCTTAGCTAGCGCTTCGAGTTTAACTGGGTGCGCCGTCGCTTCAAGAATGTCCCATAGCCCTCTCACACCCATCTACGTAACAGTTGCAAAAATATGCAAAGTACGCTGAATGTCAAAGGGCGACAGACAATACTAGAACCGTTTTGTCAAATAATAAGGCCTGAAAGAACCATACTGATCCATCCGAACGTGCACTTGACTCATTGAGGTTGAAGCTAGGATATTACCATGACAACCAATTTACCGAAGGAGTGTCTTGGTTCCACTTCCGGCGAGCGGTATATGATTCGCAGTTACATTTTTGTACTGTTTCCCAATTTATATCACAATGTTTAGCAGAATACAAGGATTGGTTAGCATTTCGCGGTCCGTTTTTGGCCTAAGAAGAGTATTGCGCCTACCGAGTGTGCCAAGGAGTTTGATGCTGCGGACTATCGAGCCGTCACGAGGAATGAAAGTGCGGGCCTCGGTGAAACGACTGTGTTCAGATTGCTATATAGTTCGCCGCAAAGGCACGCTATATATTCGGTGTAAATCGAATCCTAAACACAAGCAAAGACAAGGGTGAATATGAACGCTAGCGAGTAACTAACGCACCAGCGACTATTCGGGTTAATGTGCCAACTACCAATGACATAACCTCGATTACAGAAAACTTTGGTGTTAGAACACTGACTGACGTCAAAAATCGCTGCATACAACTAGTGTAAATACTAAAAGATATAGAAATCATTATAATCATCAAATAAATCACATAGCAAGCCTTAAAATACCGCGCTTTCACCACTATACGTACTGTCCGCCATTGGACTTTAAAGGTCTCTTTAGAGGTTCGGTATTGCACTCTATCTTTTCTATTATCGCACCAGGGATAACCAGCATGCCGACACGGCGTTCGAAGTTTCTGCAAAATGCGTCTGTATTTTCCTGTTCGGGCCATATCTCTGTACCGTCCTCAAGTATGAGGTTACATTGCTATATTGTTAGCATAGCTCAGTATCCAGATCGGTCGGTTAACTTACCTTGTCGGTACACAACAGTCTACCAATGAACCGTCGCCTGTCACTAGTAGTCACCTGGACTATCAGCTGCATGTACATTTGCAGTTCTTCTACGGTAGTAGCCATTGAGCAGTTGGTAGACGGTAAGTCATCATCGTTGGGACGTGTATGGGATGCAGCCGCGGCTATGGTATTTACTACGGTGGAGTCCAAAATACATTCAAGAGTCATTATATTTCCGTCCACGTCGAAATTCCCGATCCACCAATCACAAGGCACTTTTCGTAATTATCTCCAGATCCCGTGTCGGCGACGCACGTGTAGTGGCTTTCAAGTAACTCGAGTTTGCCCTCTGATATTCGCCATTTCCGCACATTCTGGTCCTCGCTTAATGAGATAAACGTATTAGACGATGTTTGAATGAGCCCCGTGACACACGATGAATGCGCTGACCGCACGACAGAGACGACTTTCGCTGAGACAGTCGGTGCAAGTGTGAACTCTACCGTTGCAAGAGCGCAGTCATCGCCTCCACACACAATGTAACACGAATCGCGGCCCTTTGTGAACCGCACATATCCTTTAATACCTGACTGATGTACTTTGACTGAGAGCACAGGACTACAGAGCTCATTTGCTGCCAGGTCCAGCGCGTACGCGATCACATAGCCGTCCGTGGCCGTAAGAATCAACCAACGCTTGTCCTCAGCTTCTAATACGTCGACGTTCAGAAGACAGCATGAGCGGTACACGCCCTTTATGGCTGGAACAAAGCTCTCGTTCTCAAACCGCCACACACAGATAGACGAATCCGAGAAGCAGCCTGCGATATACTGCACTGCGTCATCCGTGAAGGTACACAGTCCTGTGATTCGCAAATCGGCATTCTCGCTAAACTTCGGAGCCGCAGAGACCATAGATACCGCTAAACCGGTTTTGCGCCATTCAACTTTCCACGCGAGCAGCTCTTCGCGGCCGCCCGACGAAAACAAGTACCGTCCCGTACTTGCCCAAGCCATATCCTGGATGCCCGAGACGTGGTGGTTCAGCACAGCTTTAGTCTCTATTCGCCCATCAGAGGTCACTGTACTCAGATGAATCAGCGTGTCCTCTGCGCCTGTGGCAAGAATATCGCCACGGGGACTGAACTTGATGCTGCGCACTTCGCGCCCGTGGAAGGCACGGGTCAGGCTGCTTTGCGTGAATTTTTCGCTGCAAATCGGTCGCTCAACACGATGCAACGCCCCCGCTTTCGCGAATGTAAACCGCATGCAGTTAGATTCAAGGTCTGCAACAAACGACCATGCCCTGTGAATGCCCCCGCAAACCACAGAGTAGTATGTGTAGTTTTCAGTAGCGTTCCAGAAGACAAACGTGTTCGTACGAAACCCCCACAGATACAGCGCGCCACAAAACAGTCTTCCGCCTTCTATGCTACCTTTAGCCACTTTGGAGGAATGCGCTATAGCGAGTTTATCTTCTGCAACATTCAAAAGCGCATGGCACCCATCTCTGGTAGTGCAGAGCACTGACCCGGTATCTGTCGCAGATAGAGAAGTAACTGCCGAGCCTTGGGAAATCACACCTGGCTGTGTGTACAGCAGCTTAGCGTTGTGCAGAGAGTAGACGGCAATAGAGCCCAGCCGAGAGCCCGTGACTATAAGACCTTGAGCCTCGAGCACGCATGTGCTGGACGTTAGGAACGCAGCGGGTGTGGTGAGCTGGATAGAACTGGAATTTGACATGCATGTTGCCGAGAAATCAAAGACGTCCATGATGAGAGAATCACCTGGCGCAGAGCTCTGTGAGAACAGGTAGTGCCTGTCTGCGGACCCGCGACAGAGGTGCACAGCGCGTTTGGCGCTGCCGTGTATCCAGCGCGCGTAGACGCGCCCAGAGTTATGACAAAACACCACCAGCGAGCCCTCACCGTCCGACAAGCACGAAAGGGCGGAATTCGGCCAGGTATAGATCGAGGTGTTGCTGTTAATAGTCGCGGGCTCGACTAGCAGTTCGGCGGCAGGTTCAAGCTGTAGTGACAAACGCATTATTGCACCTGTATCAGTAGCAGCGAGTAGGTATCCGGGTGCATAGTCGGTAAACCCCTTCCAGGAGGTGCCGTGGCTGCCGACAAGCGATTTGTCGATAGTTGCATCTGGGAGTGCGATATGCTGCGTCAGATCAATATCATTGAGTACGATAGCCCCGTCTCCGCCGCAGGAAGCGTAAACACGCGAACGGCAGTTAAATGCGACGTTCCATGCGTGCTTTCCAACGTGAAGTAGCCGATTGTCGGTATACTGCAGTGTCTGGTCCTGTCGCCAGACGCGACACGTGCAGTCCTCTGAAGATGACAAAAGTGTGTTGTTGTCAATAAATAGCAGAGCCCAGACACGTGCGTCGTGACCCCAGCCGGTCGACAGGCAGCGACCACTGGACACATCCCAGAGTTTGATCGATCTATCGTCGGATCCGGTGGCGAGTCTGGTTAAGTCTGCAGACCACTTCACGGCGAAGATTGATCCGACATGGCCTGCCAGTCTGTGTCGCGGAGTCAGGCTGTCAAGCGACCAGACGAGAATGGAGCCAAATATTGTACCTGAAGCCACATAAACGCGGTCGTCTTTGACTGCGAGGTCGCCAGAATAGAGCATAGGGTCCTCTACGCACGGATACGTCTGGATCACTGTGTGTGACGTCTTGTCTACAGCCAGGACGACGTTGTGCGCCGTAAGTAGGTAGATTGTCTCATTGTACATAATAGCCGAGAAGATCCAATCAGTTACGTAACATTCTTTGGCTGTTTCACGCTGTTCTAGTGTATCTGTGAGCGATACTACCGCGAAAGAGGTAGCTCCCCATACCAGGGCCTCGTCTTCCGCAATGAAAAGGCCATGAACGCAGTTTCTCTTAAACACACGGTACTCGGCAATCTGTTTGGCTTTCTTCCAATTAAAAAGACGCAAAAGAGGTCCATGTCCGGCTATTAGGATGTCGTCATGGTAGAATCCAATGGCAGTAGCTGGCCCATAGAATTGGCTCGGTGTTAGCATCTAAGTCTAAGTTCATAACAAAGCACCAGAAAGACAAATTATACCAAGATTTACTCAATAAATATTAGCGACATTGTATTTAAATCTACATTCTACACAAAAGGGGTCAATTTTAGACATGGCTATAAGTGTCTCGTAAGACATTACAAAATGAACATGGTTCAAAGGCCCGTTAAAGCCTCATTCGTTAAAGCATCCTTCACCAGGAGACAAAAAGACAACAGTCTCATGCAAACTGGGCTGTAGTGGATAGTAGTTGTATATTTATTTCACGTTTAGATCCGTTGCAAAAGAGAACTTTCTTAGAATTTGCTGAATTGCTTCTTGCTCTTTCCTTGGGCAGGAGCCACACGCAAAACATTGAAACGAACAGTCTTGGACAAAGGTCGGCATTGTCCAACGGTGACAACATCACCCTCGCTCACACGGAAAGCAGGAGAAATGTGGGCAGCAAGGTTCTTGTGACGCTTCTCGTAACGGTTGTACTTAGGAATGTAGTGCAGGTAGTCGCGACGAATGATAACGGTACGGTGCATCTTGGTGGAGACAACAGTGCCGGTAAGAATACGTCCACGGATAGAAACAGTACCAACAAACGGACATTTCTTGTCAATGTACGATCCTTGGATAGCAGCCTTAGGAGTCTTAAATCCAAGACCAACCTCCTTGTACCAACGCTTGCTGCCACGCTTGGCCTGAACCTTGGAGTTCTCAAAAATGTGAGGCTGCTTCTGGTAAGCACGCTCTGATTGTACGGTAAGTTCTGTGGCCATTATTCAATATAATCAATCACAAGTAAAGTGTCGAAGTAGGTTCGCTTGCAAGTAGTAAGCCTTTCCGCGTGTTTGGGAATTCAAAACCTAAATGTGACTGCTCAATACCCTACTTTTTTTCATTTCCCACTAGCCCCATTAGGGTTTGATTAAACTCTCATATTGAAATTATGTCGTCACGTGATCATGAACTAAATATTATAATCAAACTAATATACATATTTGTCATCTCCATCTTGACGCCTTGTTCTACCTTAAAGATCACTAGAAGATGTCACCTATAATTCTGTTCATGTAACCAATGTACCCCGTTAGCCCTCTTCGGTTAATAGAGTCCTTTATATCTTCAATAACCTGATTTCTGCTTAAGCTTCCCGAGTACACTTCCAGCTCAATTGCATCCCATGATTGCAGTTCCAGCTTGCATTTCATTACTGAGACAGTCATCTTCACTTCAAATTTTATACGTCCAGTGCTATGATTGCGTGAAACCAATGTGAAGGTCTCGTTACCTAGCTGCATTCCCCAGTCGCCTAAACAAAGAATATGCCGACGAAGTATCGACTCGGTGACTTCAAGAGCACTGTATCGCAGATTAACCCACGTTAGCTTATCTACCACTGAATCTGCTTTGCACTTTAACACCTCTAGCTCAAACAGTTTGAATAACTCATGACATTTTGTGCCCGACTTGAATCTCATGTCGTATCGCTCCGAGTTGGAGTCTATTTCTGCTTCGAGATCGCCAATCACCTGCTTAACATGCATGACTCCACTATCAATCTTCACTACTGTCCACCCAGTAGTCTCCCTGAAACGATTACGCTGCACATGCAGCTCTTTTGACAGTTTATAGTGCATATCATGATCTTTGAGGGCTGAATATCCGTACTCTTGCTTCATTAGAGTTGAGAACTGCTGTGCTTCTTGCAATAGCTGTCGCGCTTTCTCTAGTGCTCCTTTATACAGTTGAACTTTTCCTCTCAGTGTGTAATCAAGGCCATCCAGAGCAGAAAGATCAGTATTGATGCCTGATACACAGTCACCAACCTGAGATGCTTTCATAGCGGAATCTTCACCGGACAGGTACACCATTAGAGTGCCAATGAGTCCATTAATTCGAGCCACAGATTCATCACAGTGCATCTCAATATCACCACATTCATTGTATACTTCAGCCATCTCATGACTTATTTTTCTTACCTCATCTTTCAAGTTATCGTATTTGAGGTCTTGCAGTCGCTTATCCATAGATGCTATGAGCTGTTCCAGATGTGAAGACCTTGACGCATTGGTGTCCACTAACTGCTTGTATTCAAGATTATCAGGCGAATAGACTAAAAGATCGCGTAGCAAAGGCACATGATAATCCTTTATAAGTGTCTGAGATGTTTGAATCTCGGATCGTGAGGTCTGAATAGCATTCTCCGTTTCTGTAATAACTATTTGTAAATCTTTTGTAACAGTAGACGGATCAGAAATGGTGATTTTCAAATTAGCACAGGTTTCTAATACCTTTTCGAATTTCGCTATCTGCTTTTTGGCTTCCGCTTGATAGAAAGCCAACAAGCTACCCTTAGTGGTGTCAGATCTGACATATTCTTCAGCTTTCTGTTTACTAACTGTTAATGGCGTGCTAGGCTGTTCAAATTCTAAAGATTTTGATGAGGGTCGGGGAGCAGACATTGTTGCTTGAGGATTGTCTGACGTCAAGCGTCTTGTAGGAGTAGTCAGCTGAGCCATATTTACATCTTGTAACACATCTGAGGCAGAGATCCTGACGGAATTCTCTTGATCCTCTAGCGGCACCTGAGTAGTCTGTTTTTTTGCAGCTGATCTGACTGCTTGAGACGGGGAGGCTGGGTGCTTAGCTGATGCCAGACTTTCTGGAACTACCATGCCAGAAACATGTGTCGCGCTCTGTACAGACTCCGAAACCTTTTTAGGAGTTTTCTTTGGAGAACTGACTGAATGTAACTTTTTAGGGGATGTATTTTTCAGGCTGATTGGCGTATTTAGTAAAGACTTGACATGCTTTCTTGGTGAACGTCTTAAAGGAACTGGCGAGCTTACTTGTGACTCTTCATTAACGACAACATTAATATGTTCCTCTTCAGTATTTGTAGAAGATAGGGGCTTTAAATCTGGTATGCTTGATTGATCCATTGTTTTGGTGTCAGAAGAAGTAGAAAGAGTTTGCTGGGAAGCAGTATGAATGGTGGTATTAGGGAAGCTTTCGGTCATATTCTTATATTCTTCTTCAAAATTGTGTGGAAGTGGGGCTTGTATCAGTTCAGTAACGTTTATGTTGTTCTCTTTATCGTTTTGTATTGGAGTTCGAACTTGTCGAGTGACGTTCATGTCTTCCTCTTTGTCGTTTTGATCATCTGGAGCTCGCACTAGTTCAGTGAAATTCATATCTTCCTCTTCGCCACTTTTAATTGGAATTCGAACTTGTTGAGTGACATTCATGTCTTCCTCTTCGTCGCTTTGAATTGACGTTCGAACTCGCTCAGTGACCTTCATGTCTTCCTCATCGTCGTTTTGATCATCTGGAGCTCGAACTAGTTCAGTGACATTCATGTCTTCTTCTTCCGACTGCATTTCAATCGATGCATAAGATAGTTCAGCGACGTTCATGTCCTCTTCTTGTTCGTTGTCGACTGACTGTTCGATCGGCGCCCGAAAAATCTCCGTGATGTTCATGTCTTCTTCGTCGTATGACTGCTGGACTGGCGCCCGAAATAGTTCAGTGACATCCATATCATCTTCAGCTGGCTGTGTGTGTAATGGAGCACGCATAACTTCCGTGATATTCATGTCCTCTTCCTGATCGTCTCTGTTCGCAAGGAAGTTGACCTCCGTAAATTCCATCTCCTCATCTGAACTGGCACTGAGCGATTCACGTCTAACAGAACTCCCTGAAGACCTGCCTTTGAGTGGAGAAAAGTGAGCGCCCAGGTTAGAAAGGCTTTTTTCTGCTGCAACTGTTTCTTCACGCATGATCAACGTCACTTCTGCCTCTTCCTTGAACGCGATGGACTTCCTTGCTCGCTTCTTTGGCTTAGGTTCGTTTGTAAGATCAGCTATATTGCCCATGCTCTTAGGCCTTTTAGAGCGAGTTATGATCTTGTCATTGCTTATGTCGTTTAATGGAGATGCTGGATTCATATCTGTATGGGCTGGCGTTTGACGTTAATTTGTGAACGAAAGTGGTGCAGTGTAAACAAACAAGTGTTAGAGTGTTTCACGGCTATTAGAGTTTTACTGGGTTGAAAGTGAAGACCGCCGTCTACTTATACATGTTCACGCCAACTTAGCGAATTTGCTTATAGTAATAAAAATACCTAGTAATATATATATTTTCTGTATCTGTGTAATTATTTGAGCAAATATGCTGTATTTACAGTTGCTGTCGGAGCGGGTCATCGGGCGAGTAAGTTGCGGATCGCCGACAGGATCGAGAGGGACTCAGATGGTTTCGGATCAGAAAGCCGTATATTTTTACCTGGTATTTCGCCCCATAGCTGTTTTGGTGTGTATATCTCTGAGAAATGCTTCAGTAGTGGGAACTGAAAATCTATGAAATGCTTGAGGATGTTTTTAGGGTATGATACCTGGTACTGAAGAATCAAGTGAACTGCAAGGTAGATGTCCGCCGTAGTTAGTCTGTTCTCTATGAGGTGCACGGAGTCTGCGGAACGAGGGGTAGATTCAATGTAATGATTCAGGACGCAATAGACTTCTTCAGCAAGGAGCAGGGCGCGGAAAGTGCTTGTAGGTTCGGCGTCGAGGTTGACCTTCTTTTTTAGTTTGGTATTGTTAAAAGCGTAACGTGCAGACTCATCTTGCGCCGGCTTGTACTTTGAGTAGAAAGCTCTAGCTTCTTCGATCTTCGCTTGGCCCGAGGGGAACACGGGCCTTGTTCTGCTGGTGTTGAATGTGGAGTCAGACTCCATATGGAAGTCTACGCCTTTTGCACCAGCTCTGTTCTTCAAATCGGATCGATACAGGAATGGCAAATAGTATTGGTGCGGGAAAGGTGCGAAAGAGACGAAACCTGGTCGGAATTGGTCGTCGAAGTTCTGTCTATGAAAACATTGATTGAAATCGGTGACTATTCTGAGATAATGAGACATATAGTTTACTAGGAGGACGTTCAGCGCAGAGCCGGTGGCAGAAAGGTCTGCATCCAGATTAAATCCGCCGCTCTTTAGGTACGCGATGATCCCCTCACATCCGGAGACCCTCTTGTTCCTGTGTTCCAGCACTGGGAGCTCCTTGTATGGAGTGAGATAGATGTTGTTTGAAGATACCAGCTCAAAAGATATGTCTAAAGCATTCAAGTAGCTGATGACGATAAGGTCGTCGGCGGAAAATGAAGGCAGGCCATAGAGTCCTCCCCAAGTAAACAGTTTCATTCGTTCCGAAAATCAAATGGAGAGATGGAGCCAAGGAGAGTTTAGATTGGTTAAGCACCAAAAATAGACTTAACTTAATTGGGCGAGTCGTGACATTGTCGTTGTAATCAGCGACATTGTTTATTTCTCTCTGTGTAAACAAACACCGATCAATTAGAGGCAATATTAAATGTCTAATACACATAGATGTTGTGCTTCTGTGGCTTGATTTGCGTGGAAATTGCGAAAGCACTGCACAGCCATAATTTGATGCTGTTAAACTAGAGAGTAGTATAGCTGGATATTTACTGCATTCGCTAGATTGGAGGTCTTGTAAGATCTAAATATACTAGTACGTAGTTTAAAAATTAAATGGTATCTAGATATAGCTAGAATGGTTCCGCGAAGGGCTCTTTTCGCGCTAACGGAACTGAACTTTCTTCGTTCGCTCCATATTTTTGCTTTTGATACAGCAGGTCCAGTCAATCAAAACAGAAGAGACCATAATTGCAACGGATGGAATGGCAGATAGAGGAGAGTGGAAAGAAGAATATCGAAATGGTGAAAAGAAGAGAAAATTCAAAAGCGGGTCAAATATAAACAGATTAACTTATTTCACATAAAAGATTGGCTTGGCACCGCGAGGAGCATCATGCTTAGAAAACTCGATCGTTTCACCAGGTCCGACAATTTCACGAATCTTGTAGCCAATTTCCATTAAAGCCCGATCGTTGTCTCTAGATCTTGTCCAAACGGCAAATCTGTTACCAGCCTTTCTGCAATTGAACACAACTCCAGTGATCTCACTGGTCTCTTCAGAGTCAAGCGTCTCACCAATAAGGGCCAGCAAAACGTTGAGCCATTTCTCATTCAAATATTCAGTGCGTCCCTTAAATTGGACGGTCCATTTGGCTCCCTTAGAATTGGCAGGATGCTCCCACTCAGGTCGCACACCCTTTTCGAACAGGCCATAATCTGCGCGCAAAGGAATTTCAGATACAGGGATAATATTGTTGTACATGCCCCAGAAAGCCTCAACAGTGTCAAAAGTCACAACCTCCGAAATATTGTCCGAATAATTAGCAGATGATTCCTTGTCTGGCTTAGTGTACCACAAGGTCCAGGATCTCATGAGCGGATGAACTTCAGAGAAATTGTGAACATCTTTGAAAACAGTCGGACTCACTTCTTCTTCGCCACCCTTAACATCCTTTGACTCATCAGCAGTCTTGTTATCGTTCAGATTAATCTGTGCGACACCTTCCGAAACAGTCGCCATCTTCAAATTAGATTATACTAACTTCAAGCTATCGCTAGGTACAATTTACGAGCGGCCAACGATCCTCTAAACTCACAAAAATTATAGAAGCACGTCGAATATGTCAGTGAAAACCTCTTATAACTGAAAAACGTGCAAAATAATGCCCGGCTAAAGCTAAAAGAAATGGAAAAAGATAATAAAAATCTCTGGGCTTCTGATGGAAATTGTTTGAACAAGATGGTGGTTCAGCAACGTATTTAGTTTTTCTCAAAACCCTTGACCCTACTAAAATACTGTACAGTTGCTATGCAGCACTCTTCGCAAGAAACCACTACTCATAAACTTAAATCCAGGTGATTTGGTAATATATATAAATATAGTGAGTGCCCCATGTATCTTTCCTAATTAGTAAAAATCACCCGGAAACCGCTCATTACTCGTATTTCGACTTACCTCTTAAGTCCACGTTGACGGTTCATGTGATGTTTCAGTAGCTTCTGCTGAAGACGGAGACTGCGCTTCGCTTTGCCCTTAACGGCCTTATTGTGTGCCATCATAATGATGTTCTTCTTGCGAGCTTTTTCGCGATTCGTAGTACTATGATGGTGGTCGATATTGCCCTTCTTAGAACCAAAATCGCGTCCTTCACGGCCTTCTTTCATTCTCTCGATCTTCTCTTCTTTAGTCAGTTTGTCTTCGCGAGCGCCAAGTAAAGAGTCCGGATCAATACTTTCGTCTCCTTTCAGATCCAGTCCCAGCTTCTCATTAATAATGTTACGTTTTCGAAGCTCGTCCAGTTTCGCAAAATCGGCAGGAGTTAAAATCCTTTTAGCCATGACCGAGTCGGCAATCGACACAGCAGCTTTCGGTGCAGACCCGCCTTTTTCTTTATCTTTTTCTTTCTCGTCCTCGCTGTCTGAGACTTCGTACTCTTTGTCGCTCTCCATGTTAATCCAACCTTCTTCACTGTCGTCGGAGTCCTCAGAAAGGTCGCTAGCTACCTCCCATTTATCGTCATCACCTTCGTCGTCATCCTCTTGGTCTTCCAAAAGCTCAAGTCCTTCGATTCGGTCATAAACCATTTCTTCTCCGTATTTAGGAAGCGACTTAGTTTTTCCAGCGATAATCTTCTCGGTGGCTTCCTTGCCTCTGTCTTTCTTGTTCAGCATCTCTGGCGCAACCTCTCTATACAGTCCAATGAGCCCTCTTGCGCTCGCGACCACAGACTTACTTTTGGATCCCTTGTATGCAGTAAGATCTTGCAGCAGTTCTGGCGTAATAGCCAGCGGGTTGCGGGCCAATATCTCCCTAATAGTATTGAGGCCAGCAGCGGCCGCTTCCGACGAAACACCATCGCTCACAAACTCGTTAGCGATCTTCTCGACGACTGTCTGCAGGGTTTCAGGCGGGACAAGATCGTGAGAGCTCTGCACCGCACAGGCCAAGAATTTAGTCACCTCTAGCTGTTTAGGCGTCAGGTAGCGCAGTATGTAAGAATATAGATTCAGAAGAACGACTTTATGCATGCCGCTCAAGCGCGATATCAGGTTCAGAAACACAATCTTGTGCTCTAAAGTATGTCGTGGGCTTCCTTGGCCGAGCTGCTTGCTGTAGAGCTGTTCAACAAACCCCTGGGGATCGTTCAGAAGATGCAGTGCCGAAAAATTGAGCTGCACCGCTTTGTCTTTGGCGTCCTCGTTCTTGAGCTCTTTCGCTACTTTCTGGATAGTCTTGTCGCGCTTGCTGGTTTTCTTGTTGTATTTCATTTTATGGCGTAACTGTTCAAGTTCTTTCTGCGTCTCTTCGTCGCTGCTGTCGTCCATAAGGAACTCCTCTTTCTCTTTGTCGATGCCGATAAAGAATTTGGCACCCGAGACCGAGGTGCGCGTGTCTCTGTGAAGACAAGCCTGTCGCATAATCTCCACTGACTTCGCGTCGTCCCAGATATTCTTTCTCCAGAGTTGTCGTGTAATTTTGACAGCCCATAGGCCGTCTTTAGGCGATTGCAGCAAATTGAAGAGCAGTGTCTGTACTGAGCGATTCAGTTTAGGATTCTTGTTGACGGCATTGGCGTTGGTGATCGTCAGAACTAGATTCGAGTAGCATATGTGACGGATTGCTTTAGATGATGTAGAGATCAACACCTGGAAGAGAATGTTAACGAGTTTTTCAGGCGATATGTCACCCTTGTTTTTTAGGAGCACTAGCGATCGAATCAAGCCGTCATTTGTCTCGGCGTTAAGTCTAGTATGGTTCTCACTAACCAGCTGTATAAGCCCATCTGGGAATTCAGATGCATGTTTAGGATATAAGTTACTGACATGAGCAAGGAAATTGACAAGATCGTTGAAATCTTCGTTGTATTCATCTGAAGGATTTACTAAAAAGATCTCTCTTTGTGACTCGAAGTGTTTGTACTGTTGCACGAAGTCTTCCACATAAGAATCTTTATCGCGTTTAATCAGATTCTGCAATAATGCAAGATTAGATGGCAGTAATGCAGCTCTTTTTCTTTTCACCATGTTTTTTCTTTTGAGCTTGCAATGAGTTTCTAGGTCATACATTTTTTTTCTTTATGGGGATGAATAGTTTTTCGTCCCGATTGGGAGCATTCACAAACCTTATTAGCCGCATTTTCTATCTACGGGAAATTGCAAACACAATTCTCGAAAACCATTGCATGTAATATTTGATCTAGTCAACAGATTTAATCAACTAACCCATTTCTATTAGCCCATTGCTCTCCCGAGAGGAATAAGTTATCAGGGTCAACTTCACGTCGGATTTGCTTCCATTTAGTTAAGTTGTCACCCAGCCAGCGACTCACTGTCGACGAAAACCCGTACATGTATCCGTCCTGTTTCGACCTGACGGTTTCATCGAACTCTCCTATGAAATTCTTCGCCCAGTGAGGTCGTCCACCAAGTTTACCGGTTATGGCTTCAAATTCCCTGAACCAGGCTCCGAATTTGCAGACGTTCCCAAACGGCCGGTACATGGTCGCGTTCAGGTACAGGCAAAGGTTGCGGTTAATTGGTGACGGTGAGAATTCTAGTTCTGGCGTCAGGTCCAGCAACGGTTTGATTGTGTTCCCCGGAATAACACCCCTGCGTGGATGCACAAAAGAAGGGTACAGCGGCGTGCCCGGTTCCGTGTACTGCTCGGGAGACGGCACTGTTGTGTTGCCGACACGAACTTCGATAGGAGCATGCACATAGTACTGGCCCCGCGAGCTCGCTTCATCAATTGCAGCGTCTAGAGCTAGCAGTGCCTCTGTACCGTTATCCATAGGCAGTGCCCATTCGTTCACGACTTGTTTGAACAGACAATCGAGACGGAAAGCGTCTGTACCGTACTCTGTGACGCGTTCTGTGGATCTGCCAAAGGTTTCGTGAACGCCGTACTGTCTGCTGAACACAAAGCGCTCTACGCTGGGAGTCCAGCTTCCCTTTACCTTGACACAGAGCCAAAGTAGACACTCATAGAACAGTCTGCCAAAATAGGAGCCGTACCAGGAGTACCTAGAGGGGGTGATCTGTTTGTCTGTCTTATCGGCGCGCCATATGACGCACTTTCGGGAGTACGGGAACCACCAGATGCGGACGAACTCGTGTTCTGTCCATATAGTGGGCCATATGAGGAGTAAAGTGTCGAACGAGATGACTTCCTGGATAGATTCGAGTTTGAACTCAGGGACGACCCTGATTGTGGCATGAGATATTATTCCGATCTTTCCGAGCGAGAGCAGGGCGGCGGCAAATAGGTCAGGTCTGTCAGTCTGGGAGCAGGTGACGTACTCGCCGTTCGCAAGTAGGACAGTGAGGTTGACGATCTGCTGACTGAGGAGGCCGTGGAAGGCGCTGGAGCCATGTGTGCCGGTAGAGATAGCGCCAGCGATAGACTGGTCGGCTATTGAGCCGAGACTCTGGAGCATGAGTCCATGCGTCTTCAGCTCTGTGGTGAGCTGGTGGATTCGAATACCGGCCTGGACGCGGACGTCAGAGTACTTTGCGTGTTGGTCTATATTGAGAACGTCAGCATAGCGGTCTAGGTTGACGATCCAGTGGTTTGTCATAGTGATATCTGAGGGCGAATGGCCGGAACCGACTGTCATTAGCTTTTTGCCAAGGCGATGCGCGAGTCTGACGAGTCTAGAGAGCTCGCCGTCTGATCGCGGCTGCAGGTACCGTTCCGGGTAGCAGCAGAATGTGTGGGCCCATGTCATATGTTTCTTGTGTTTGCCGGCCACTGCCTTAAGAAACTGCTCGTCCTCATGTGAAAGCGATTCCATCACAATAGGCCAGTACGTTTATATGTGCTCGTGAAGGCGCGCGTCAATCTAGAACGCGTGCCGCTGTAATTTCTTCTGCTAGTGACCCGCGGTGTCTCTTTCCAATAGGAGAAGATGCAATGGCGATCAAAGTTCGCAACCTAATATTGCCAGCTACCTCCCAACCGCGTGCCCACCCAGCAGCCCACCCGTACACCACCCAAGTATACGTGATCTCTGAACAATATGGGGCTCCTGTCGGTCATCAGGAAGACAAAACGCAAACAGAAGGAGGTACGTGTGCTGATCCTTGGCCTTGACAATGCCGGCAAGTCTACAGTACTCGCGTATTACATGCACGAGGACGCCACCCACGTAAGTCCCACGTTCGGTTTCACCATAAAACACCTCCACTACGCGGGGCTCAACCTCAACGTCTGGGATATCGGCGGCCAGCGGTCCCTGCGCCCGTTCTGGCGCAACTACTTTGAGAAATCAGAGTGTCTTATATGGGTTGTCGATATGCAGATGCCCGAACGGTTCACAGAGTGCTACACTGCTCTCATCGACGTCCTCCAGGAAGACCGGCTGCTCGGATCAATACTCCTCATACTACTCAACAAAGTCGACACCGTTCCCGCAGAAAACCGCCAGCAACTGATTGAGCAGGCAGAGTCCCTATTCAGCCCGCAGAACATACAAGCACTCGCCGTCTCCGACTACAAGATCTTACCCGTCAGCGCCTGCACCGGTGAGAACCTCGACCTCGCGCTTGACTGGCTTACACAAACAGTAAAAAACCGATTGTTTGCGCTTGACGACGCAGGTGTTGAAATTGCTCAAACACATAATATTGCTATAACATAAGAACAGAAAAATGGTCATCGTCAGTACGACCTCAATTAAGACGTGATGTCAAATTGCTGCAGAATAGGAAGCTTGCCTTTCATCCAATAATGTAGCGTCTTTCCGCGTTGCTTTTCGCCCAGCCTTGATTTCGGAAATTTACCCGCAGGAACGAGCACAACGATATCTGTCATCAGCTGGTGCTTGTCCAGAATATTGTTCACGATAGACGGCACCACAGACGGTAGATAGTTCTTACGATTGATCTCAACTATGACAACAGTTTTTCCTGCACACAAATATATCGCCGAACCTTCACGACATATGCATTTGTGCGACTGTTCTATAGTCGCTTCTATGTCGCGCGGGAAATGGTTCAATCCAAACAGCTCAAAACTTTCGGCTATGCTTCCAATAACGAATAGCGCCTGCATCACAATCTCAGAACCATTCGGTCCAATTGGTCGACTAACTTTGTGCAAAAATCCTAAGTCCGCGGTCCGCATGTACAATTGCGACTCGTCTTCAATGCCTTCCTCATCAATAATCTTGCCGTTCATACGCATGCTGTCAAATATGTCCGTAGATTTGTAGAATCCTGCAACATTGCCTTCGGAAGAAACCCATATCTCGCCAAGTTCGCCTGCACAGCACACTTTCCTCGTCTCTGGGTTCACAATAGCTATCTGCGTTTGCACAGGGACCATACCTGAGTCTTGTACTCTCAGGGCAGAGACAGTGCTGCCGGCCTGAAGATAACGCACAAGTCCCTGCCGCAGCGCAACCATATCCAGCCAGAGCTCGATAGGGTCCATGGCCATATAAGACCGTGTGGAAATCATAGGATTGAGAACATGGCTGTACAGATTAACCAATGCTGTGTTTTCAAGTCCCAGTGCCCCGAAGGCGGCTCTAGCCTTTTTATAGACATCAAGGTTAGGCCGCAAATCATATGAGATCATAATGTTCTTCAAGTATTTGAGATTGATAGACTTAGCTAATTCAGAACGTAATGAATGCTCAATCATTTGAGGTGTAGCGTACAAATCACATACTTTGTAACGACTGGCAGCAAGATACAGAAGCATTGGTGTGTTAGCAAAATCTAATGGAGACAAAAGGTAGGTGGTCACACCTAAATAGGTCCCTAGCAAACACGTATAGATAAAGCCTAGTCCGACAGTGCTTCTTACACAAGCAAGTAATGGATGATGGTTTTTCATTTGAAATGTGGTTTTCTGAACCTTGCACAAGCCTAAAAGGCTCTGGTTTGTCATTGTCACAGCAGTTCGCCTGTGATCTGCATTCCAGTACACCCATACTAGAGCTTCGTCATTCAAACCGCGTTTCGCTCCATTAAGGTTGGCATCCATGCAGTTACCGCTGTATTTTGGCGGCTTAGAAGTATTATAAGTCTTCGGGACAGCTAGTTTTAGGATCTTTGATGCCTGTTTTATCTGAGAGGACACTCGCTTGTCTTTTAGAAGCGAATCTATCTCAGAATTGACAAAGATTGCACTGGCTTTATAATCTGAAATAATGCTCAAAAATGCAGGAACATCTTCAGACAAACGGCCAATGTCAAAGGGACTAAGCGGTATAGCAATGACCCCTAGAGCCATGCACGCATGAACAGCAAACACAAAATCATCAGAATGAGTATATATCAGTATGACACGATCTCCTGCTTTAACTCGAGCTTTGTTGCGGATATAAATAGCAATTTGCGCGATTTTGTTATCGTATCTTTTCCAAGTCCACATCCTTGATTCTTTGCACCTTGAATCTATAGTACTGTATACAATGCTTTCTGGAGAAGTTTTCACCCTGAACTGGATTAACTCAAAAAACGTGCTAAAAGAAGTCAGATCTGTCTTGGACTGCTCATCTTGGACGTGCGGCCTATTGTCAAGACTCGATATCTGATGCTGGTCAGGGTCGCAGTAAGCCAGTCTGAGTTGCGAAACTTCACGCGAGAATATGCTGCTATCAATATCTGGACCAACTGCAACATTGAGCATAGCCTGGTCAGTAAAGAAACGAATATACACTGCGGGTATGTTTCCCATCTCATACTTACGCTTGCACAACATGTTGCCAATCTGTCTTCGGCCATTGCGAATAGTGCGTGAAAGAGAGTCAGGCTCTACTACCATAATACAGTATACCTGGATTTTGTGGACGTCCTTTAAGCAGTACATCACGCGCAATGTCACTGACCTGAGAGCATTATCGTCAAGCTCCAATGGCTTTTCGGTATTGTCAAGCGGCGTGGTTATAGCCAGTGGCGACTCAATAATGAGTACCGGGTAGTATTCTTCGTTCAAGTATATGTCAAAGCTAGCACAGTCGTAAATGCTAGGCACACTGCGAATAATAGTTTGCGCCAAATGAGTGGAATAAAAGTATTGGTATTCGTTTCGTAGAATGACTTCTCCGTAATTTGATTCGATAAGCCGTTGACGCAGTCTATCTTCATAAAGGCCGAGAATGTATATCTTGCCGTTGTATATGAATCCCAAAAGTCCAGTACGCAGAAAGCCCACATCTTCATATTCTGGACTATTTTTGATTCGTGCCCTGAAAATTGCCATTGTAGCAGTGTCCATGCCCCAAAAGCCGCCGCTCAATGAAGGGCTATCAACCCAAATTTCTCCGACAGCCATGCTCGGCACTAGGTTCCTGGTTTCAGGGTCAACCACTGCTATTGTTGCGTCCGGGATAGGAAATCCAAAAGCACCGACGCGAATAGAGTCAGGAACGGAGTCTTCATACATTGTCTGCGGACAGTCTGAGAGGATTTTGATGGTGTTAGTGAGCAGCGCAGACCGCTGCAAGAGCAGTTCTGACAAGTCTGAGGCTTGTGAACACTCGTCTTCAGCGGTAGGGGGTTCAATAGGACAGCCGAGGATATCCTGTTTGCCGATCCAGTCGCGCACAGCTATGAACATGCCACCGTTCTCGGAGAGAGAGAGCATGGGCGCAGGGACGTTGCGCGGCTGAGTGTGGCCGAGCGGCTTGAACCAACGGTCAGAAAGTATTTCGTTGAACTCCGAGTCTACAGTCAAACAGTCTATGAGACACCATTTTACGTTTGAGAGGTTAACCTTGAGCTTCTTGGAGAAGTTTCTAGTCACCAGAGGGAAGGACTGGTAGTTGAAGGCGACCTGTTTGAGTCCCGGATAATCTGAGAGCAGATGTGTTGCGCTGTATTTGGTGATAATGTGTGCATATAAACCGGGGGTTCTGAGAGCTGCGTGGGGCATCCAGAGAAGGACGTTGCCGTTGTATATGCTGTAAAGGACGCCCAAGACGAGTCCGATGGAGTTTCTGGTGTCGAGGTAGCTCATTAATATATCAGCACCGGAGGCCGAGTTGAGATGACATATTTCGCTGTGGTAATCGAGCTGCGCAGATGTTGTATGGTTGGGTTTGGACGAAAGAATGGCGGAGATGCAGTACATCTGGTGCATGATAGTTTTATGAGAAATAGCGACGCCGCGGTACTCGCCGGTGGGGCCTTTTGAGAATTCTATGTAAGAGAGCTCTGCGGGTGTCTGGTAGACATCAGGTGAATTTTTGCGTGCATGGTAGGAGCCAAAAGTGTCGATTTTCCACCACTCGACGCCGCGGGGCCAGGGGAGTTTTTTGGCAGCGAGCGTTTTCTGCAGGTACTTCAAGTCAGCTTCGGTAGTAAGGACAATATGGGCACGGGAGTATGAGAGAATATAGTTCATGTCGACGAGATTGTCGAGACCGTCGACAACAGGGACGGCAGTGACGCCAGCGATGATGCAGCCCATGAGGGCTACGACGAAGTCAACTACTTCTTCTTCTTTGAACACGAGAGCGACGCGATCTTCGCGGTAGAGGCCTGAGTGGTTGTGTAAAACGTTAGCAACCTTTTCGGAGCGAGATTTGAGCTTTTCCCAGGATATTGCAGCGAGTTGTTTGCCCTTTGTGTCGAGAGTCATGATGGCGGTTTCTTTGGGCAAAGAGGATCCGCGAAACTTGAGGATCTGCGGCAAAGAGTCAAACTGTGAGAGAGGCGGTGATTTCTTTACACGACGCCAGCTATCTGTACCGGCAACAGGGATCATGCGGGGTTCAAGTGGCAGTAGGCCGCCGTTGTTGACGTTCGAATTTGATCGCTGTGCAGAGGTTGCTGATTCAGGCGGCTGGTCGGGGGACTGCACGGAGCTCGTGTCATCAAGTCCATAGTCAGCAGCCAATGATACAGGGTATTGCGCCATGCTAGAATCCAACCAAGGCCTGGTCTGTGCAAACTAGGCGAATAAGGCAGTTAGCGAGTGATGAAGTATAGGTGCAGCTGGTACAGAGGTGGACACAAGGGAGAATGTAATTTTAATGAACTTTAATTCTGCCCAAAGTGATTTTCAGCATCGCACCGTCATCCTCCACAATTAGACGATCAGTGTGCAATTTAGTTTCCGACTATATCCAAGAATAGCGGTAATAAAATACATACAATAAATAATACAAATTAGAAAATCAAGACAAACAAGACACAACATGGTCAATCAACCTGAAATTCATGGACTTCTCGACACAGATCTGTACAAGTTCACCATGCAGGCCGCGGTGAATCGATTCTATCCGGACGCTGTCGCCAGCTACGAGTTCACTAACAGAACTATCCAGAAAACTTTCACGCGTCCCGCAGTTGACTGGATACAATCACAAGTGAAATTATTAGCAGATTTGCGCTTCTCGGAAGACGACATTGCGTTCTTGCGTGAAGCAGTACCCCAGCTGCCAGACGACTATTATACGCTGTTGAGCGAATTCAAGCTAGACCCCGTCAACGAGGTAACTATTGAGTTCGAACAGTCTTCAGGCCACTTGAATATATCCATTCAGGGACTCTGGAAAGTCACTATCCTGTACGAGATTCCCGTTCTGGCGCTTATCTCTGCAGCGTATTTTAAGTTCGTCGACACCCATTGGACATCAGACGGCCAGTTCGATCTCGCTAAATCAAAGGGTCTCAAGCTCCTGCGTGGCAACTGTCACTTCGCAGATTTCGGCACAAGACGTCGCAGATCCTTCGAGATCCAGGATACTGTGATTCAAGGGCTTCTTGAGGCACAGCAGGACTACGTCGCCGAGCTCGAGCTCAAACCAGATACGCCACCACCAATCGAAAAGGGTATACTTACCGGCACTTCGAACGTCTACTTCGCCCGAAAGTATGGCTTGAAACCAATTGGAACAGTGGCCCACGAATGGACAATGGGCATCGCAGCGATCACTGGAGACTATGTGAATGCCAACAAGCTCGCGCTGGAACAGTGGATGCAGGTATACGGATCCCAGTACGCCGGCGTCGCATTGACAGACACGTTCGGCACTAAGTCCTTTTTGAAGTGTTTTCTGCCGCCTCTATCGGATATGTACGCAGGAGTTAGACACGACTCAGGTGACCCCGTCAAATACACTGAATTGATAAGCGAGCACTACAGAAACCTCGGATTCAGCCCTGGGTCAAAGGCAATAGTGTATAGCGACTCGCTGAACGAAGAAAAGTGCATCAAGTGCAGAGAAGCAGCGCTAAGCCACGGTCTCGTACCAAGTTTCGGTATAGGCACATATTTCACTAACGATTTTGCAGGTTCAAAACCTCTCAATATAGTCATAAAGATTAGCGCAATCAATGGGAAACCAGCGATTAAACTCAGTGATCATCCTGACAAGCACAGCGGAGATTTTGCTACTGTGTGCAAAGTGAAACAGATCTTAGGGTACACTGAGCAAAGCTGGGCCGAGGGAGATGAAACTAAGCGATGGTAAAGAATGATTCCTGTCGAGCATTAAAGACGGCAGACTTATTGTAGGCCGTTCACGATGGAAGTGAGGGGTATGTTGTATAACAACGTTGTTAGACTCACATATAGAAGCTTGCAACAAAATGAGCAGTGCCTAGCCTTGCCCCACTTGCGGTGTATGGTCATTGGATCAAAGTTAGCGTTTCCCCACTAAAAACGACTATCCTGTGATACTTCTAGCCGAAAGAATAGAGTCCTGTTGATCGTATTTCTTGGGTGAGCAGCAATTAAGACAAGAAAAAGTATATTGCTATCCGATACGCACTATTAGGGACACTATCGGGCAATAACGGAGATATTATAGAGCCATCTTCTTAGATGTTAGTGCTCTCGAGACAGCACTGCATATTGGGACTTTGCGTAGTGCAGTGAAGGGTCTCTCTCTTTTCAACCGCTGGCTCAGTTCACTTTCACTGTTTGTCTTTGTATTGAGTGCAGCGGTCTGTATTGGCATGCTAGAGCCATTGCGATCTAATATATCCAACAGCGTACTTCTAGTGTGCGTATTGCTGTCTGTGAGCGATGCAAATCGTGTGTCCCACTTTGCTTGATGGGGGGCAGTCTCAATTCCCGAATTAGACTTTCCTGATATGAAGGATGCGGGGTTTGGGTGTAGATCATCAAGATCGGCCAAGTACCCCTTTCAGGTCATTCGCTTAGCTTCAACTGGCATTTATGACATCACCCGCCGTTTTGCACATCCACAGCCATCCATAGTCTTCTGATTACCTGCTTACACAAGAAAAATCGACTCGTGTACGGATCATGTACCGGTCATAGAGAGAGTTTCCACCGATCATGCCTAGATGTTTTGTTCCTGTAGGTTTTGGAGGATTGCTAGCTTCAAAACTCTATTCGTGAGTGCCGAGGACATCTCTTCACATGCACGATTTTACACCAAGGGTAAATGTCTATTTTCGGATTGTCTTTAGGCGTTCGCGCTAATTGTTTCTTGTCTTGCTTAATCCGAGTTCGCTAGGCTGCAGAGGAAGGCAGAGACAAGCAGCATCGACTGATACGATCTCATCAATCTGCCCCGCAGAACAAACAGGTACTTTGAGGGATCGGCTTCTTTCTTGTTAGCTGTGGAAGTTCGAGGTGGCTGTAATCCGATCGATGAGCAGATCGGCCTGTTGTGGGTGGGTGCCAAGTGCGGTCGGAGAAAAGTCTTCGCGATCGGCCTCCACAATCAAAAAACCGTGTTAGGTCTGCGCACACCTAGGCAAAGTAGTGAACACCATTCGTTCAAGCGTGCTTTTCTCCAACCGACCAATAGCAATATACTTTTGCGAGTTTCGAGTTGCGCGTTGCAGTTGAATAGGACAGCGCGCACGGCCCAGGGAGACTGTAAGGTAGGGCAATATCGTTAATGCAGCAGTCTAATGAGTAGCTTCTATGGAAAAAAAACAAAACTCTAAAACACAGGTAATTCCACCTTTAGCGTCTGGTGAGATTTTTATAACCCGGGATTTACTGGATTAGTCTCGAACGGTCTGCGATCAGTAACCTAACCTCGCCTGATTACATGCACATGTGATAGCAGAAAAAGCAGTGCGATAGCACGCATTGCGTGCACTATCACACTAAAATTGACGTGATTTAGGTAGAGACACAATCGGCTGAGTTACTTAAGTAGGCATTGATTGAGGAAGCGAAGCAGGCAAAACTTGTTCCGGTCATACTGGCGATCTTTCTGTACAGCCGACGAGCATCGATCGCGGTGCCAAGCCTTTATTCGGAAGAGCTTTCCAGAGTTAGACTCAACATCTGAAACTATCCGAAGGGGTAATCCAGCACCGGTGACGGATCGATCGAAATTAGGCCTCGTGAACACCCGCATATGTCATGAATTCATAGGATATCACTGGCTACTTAAAGTTACTTCTTTGCGTAATCCCCTATCAGCTTCCCGTGTGGTGGGAGCGTTCTTAAAATTGCACATTAGAAGTTGTAACCAGTGAATGGTCCATTAAACTGGTGATCCGAGTATATATCAGTAACGCTGTTGATTGACTCGAAGACAATTGAGGCCGTAACCACCGCCAAACATTTCTCATGCTGACAACAGCATAAAAAAATATAAACTGAAAGCGCATTTAGCCCCCTCCCCTAAGGCTTTCACCCAAAAGTTACAAAACTTGCAGCCCCTCTGTGCCAAGTCTTTGAAATTCACATCGTGACCAATCAGAAGCCCTGGCCCCGCATTATTCTTACAGGCAAATACTAAGACACATACCAGTATCTATCAGGACTGGCAGGCATTTCTCTTAGAGTTACCTTAGGGAAAAACAGTCTGCTGTTAATGGCAAGAAGTGCCCCGCAGTCTCATGTGAGGGGCTGTTAATTTTAAGATGCCCCCCCACAAAGAAGACATAAGAGCAAGTATGACTCTTTCAGACTATAAATATCAGTGACGTCCCTGGACGGTATCACAATTCCTGTTCCGCCATCGAAAGTAACCGCTGGCTTTGATTTCAACTATAGGCAATACTAAGATTTTCAGGATGTCTTTAGACAATAAAAGCGCGTCATCAGCTGAACACATTGACAATATCGGTAAGACCGGCGCTGGCCTCAGCGCCGAACATTTCGCTGTGCACACCAAGGAGCACACTGAGGCATTGAGGGCTGAGTATGAGGAGCTTACGGACCGCATGGGCCCTCAGGGCAGCAATCGACTTCTGCGTAAGATCGATTACCGTCTGCCTCCAATTCTCGCCATTCTTTACCTTTTAGCATACCTAGATCGTGGTAACATCGGTAATGCCAGAATCGCAGGTATGCAGGTTGATCTCGGGATGACCGGCCAACAATACAACATTGCTTTGACCCTTTTCTTCATTACCTATTCCGTTTTTGAGATTCCATCGAACATTGTTTTGAGGTACCTTCGACCCTCAATTTGGCTTCCAATTTTGATCTTTACTTGGGGTACCATTATGACTCTCTTTGGCGTCGTTCAGAACTACCAGGGGCTGTGGGCTGCTCGATTTTTCCTCGGTGTTGCGGAAGCTGGTTTCTTCCCTGGCGCTATATATTGCTTGAATATATGGTACCAACGTCACGAGATTCAGAAACGAGTAGCCTTCTTCTTTTCTACCGCGAGTCTGTCAGGAGCCTTCTCAGGATTGTTGGCATACGGAATTGGTTTCATGCACGGTATTGGCGGTCTTGAAGGATGGCGCTGGATTTTCATTATCGAAGGATTGGCTACAGTTACCATCGGAACAGCATGTGCTGCTATGTTACCGGACGATCCTATGCGTGCCAAATGGTTGACAGAAGACGAGAAGAGATTCATGATTTTGCGAAGCACATTCAATTCAGAGCAGTTCCAAGACGTATCGGCTCGCGGACCATGGAAATGGAGGTATCTTTGGGAGGCACTGACCAATTACTATATTTATCTCACGGTGATTCAGTTCTGGGCTGTTTCGGTAACCGGTTATGCGCTGACATACATGCTGCCAGTGGTAATCAGAGGTCTTGGATTTTCGACGGCTATTTCGCAGTTGCTCACTATTCCTCCGTCTTTCTGCGCATGTGTTGCCTGTTTGGTAACAGCATACTTCTCTGACCGGATGAAACTTCGTATGCCGTTTATTGCTGTTCCGATCATGATATCCATTGCCGGATTAATTATCCCGATTTGCACGGCGAGTGTTGCTCCTGTATACTTTGCGACATTTTTGATTCTGGTTGGCATTAACGCGTCATTCCCCGGTGTTATTGCATGGAACTCGAACAATTTAGTCGGTGGCTGGCGCCACACACTAGGATCTGCTGCACAATTGACCTTCGGTAACCTTGGAGGAATCATTGGATCAAATATTTTTATCGAGACTCAGGCACCACACTATCCTGTAGGATACGGTGTATGCCTTGGTATCTGCGGCTCCTGTATCATTTCGTGCTTCATCTTGTTATTCATCTTGAGATCGATCAACAAGAAGAGAGACCGAATGAGCGAGGAGGAGATCTATGCCCAATACACGGCCAAGGAACTCGCTGCAATGGGCGATCGTTCTCCATTATTCCGCTATACGCTTTAATTTTAGTCGGTCACTTAGCGAGCCAGAAGCTGTTTTTTTTTGTTATCGCTGTTGCAACATGATTTTAGTTAATGTGATGTAGTACAAGTAGACGTAGTAAAGATGATGTCAGTAACATACTGACATAACATAAGTAGTATATAATATGACATAACAGTAACTGATAACATTCAGCAGGATATTATATAATTATATGTATATCAATATACGTTATATATATGATCTAATACTATTGTAATGCTTAATATCCCGCGTCAGTCAACTTCGTTGCTATGCGGAACCGCACCTACACACCGACCGCGCGATCAGACGTGTATCTAGATCAGCGCGAAATGGACCAAACAGCGCGTTTGTCTGAGACCCCGCATCTGCCGTTGGAATTAAAACCATCGCAGTTGCGTCCGCTAGCGTATAGGGTGCTTTCGAAGAAACACGGGCTGAACTTGAAGTCTTCAGGGCTACACATGCTCGCCGCTTATATAGGGCGGGCATTTGGGTCCGACTGGAACACTAAAGCCGAGAAGTTTCTGGACTTTTTGGCACGGCAATGGAAGGAACAGGACAGAGGACTTTTCATTGACGGTGATGCTTTAAAACCAGTTATTCAAGAAGTTGAACTGCGCCATGATTCCATATACGGAGCTGTCGGTACACATCAGCAAGAGTCGCTCAGTCTAGACGATTTCTTCAAAGTCCATGACGCGTTCAGTCAGCCTCTGTGGACTTATAATGCCTCTAAAAAGCATTTTGATTTATTTCCGAGAATACCCAGCGCGCTGGGTAACCGTCAGTCCCTTATCGAAATGTTCCTGGTACGCTACCACATGATCTATCACCGACTTAATCGCAGCGACTTCTTCCAGGCGCCGTCCTCTGACGCCGTACTGACCAATTCAAAGGGCACAATATATTCTATCAGCCACCTCCTTGGACGGTACGGCAAGACCTTTTTGCTGTTTGGAATGCTCTCGAAGGGTGCAGACGGAAATGCCTACCTGCACGACCCCAGCGGTCGCATACTACTCGACCTCTCGCAAGTACAGACCTCTTTGGGCTACTATCACTATGGCTGCTTCGTTTTGGTAGAAGGCCTCTACTCTAGTTCTGAAGCTTTTATTGTGGCCGTAATGGCACACCCGCCGGCCGAACAACGATACGCCAGTTTGGACGCGTACGACTACATAGACTTCCTCGGCGTCACAAACAACGGGTCCAGAAACACCATCGGCAGATTCGACCGCTCACTACAACAGAAAATGTTCACTGAAGAGCTCGAACAAACAGACATAAAAATTGTCATATTGGGCCATGAAATGCACTTAGATAACCCCAAGGTGCTCATGGCTTTGGATAAAACATTCGCTAAACTCGATTCAGACAAGGAAGAAATACCGTTAGCAATCGTCTTAATAGGCAGTTTCACTAGCAGTGCATTCCAAGGATCAGGCGATTCCGCACAATATAAGGCAAGCTTCGACAACCTCGAAAAAATCCTCAAAAAGTATCCCGATCTCACACAAAATGCCACTTTCATATTCGTTCCTGGCGAGAAAGACCCGTGGGCTACAAGCCACAGTTCGGGCGCAGTAAGAATGCTACCACAAAGACCGATACCTGAAATTTTCACAAATAGACTGCGCAGAGTCAGCCCAAGGATTATATTCACTTCAAATCCCTGCAGAATCAGTTTCTTCTCACAGGAAATCGTCATATGCAGAGATGACATAGGCGCCCGCATGCGTCGCAACCAGCTTCGAATTGGCGCGAGTCCACTTGGCTACCAAGAAGCTGAGCAAGCGGACAAGGAAAATAGACCAACAAATTCAGAAAAAGAAGACCACGAAATGCTTAGTGCAACAGATCACAACCTACAGAATGACCAATTCAAGCCCACGGCAGAGGTCATAGAAGGTCGCCGTATAGCACGAACTCTACTGGACCAGGCTACATTATCCCCGTTTCCGCAAGAAATAACGCCCAATCTCTGGGATTATTATAGCACTTTATGGCTGCAGCCTCTACCCACTGTGTTGGTGATGTCCGATGCAACTTCGCCATCATATAATATCTCTTACGAAGAGTGCCAGGTTTCAAATGTCGGCAGCTTTCTGGGCCGGTACAAAGTCCAATGGTGTGAATATAGACCTTCCGCAAAAGAGGTCTCACGACACTCACTGATGGTATAAAGCTTACCGCCTGGAATATGGGTGAGAGTTGTAACGGTTATGGGAACGGCCCATAGGTCCTCCTGGTCGATTAGGATTGTCATAATCACGCGAATTTCGATAGCGTTCGTGTTCATCATTTTGGCCTTTTTGATTACTGCTTGATTGATCATTCTTAGAGTAACCGTCTGCCTTCGTTTCGGACACATGACCATCTTGTTGTAATCTTGCGTACTGGGTGGTGCTGTTCGCTGCAGAATTGCCAGCAGTCATAGCCATAGACTGCATCATTTGCATCATTGCTTGCGGGTCGACGCCAGGCATCGGAAAAAAGGGCAGTCCCGACGCAGACCCAGTGCCAGTGTTAGCTGCAGCGAGGTTATTTTGTACCGTGGAATCCAGTGCTCCCCCCATATGCAGTCCTCTATTATTAGACAGTCCCATCAGATGCTGTTGCATTGCCGCGTAGTAAGCCTGCATCTGACGCCAGTACTCGGCCATCATATGCGGCGTGAAACCACCGTAGTAGGGCTGTGAATAGTCAATGTCGTCATTTGGCGGGCCAGTCGGGCCAGAAGAGTGTGAGTCCGGTTGCGCAGCAGCTGCTTCTTCAGCTGCCTTATTACGCGACTGCGCTCTACGGATTTCAATAGTTCGGTTCCCAATAACCAACGGACCAGCAGCAAATAAGTCATCAATAGGTTTAAGCGAATCATACGTGACAAAGCCAAAACCGCGCGACCGTCCTGTCTCCTTGTAAACCATCAAGTTAGCATCTATTACGTTGCCGTACTTCGCAAAGAAATCGTGAAACTCATCTTCTGTTATTTCCGAAGGCAGTCCGCCCACAAAGATCTTGCCTGCATTTTCCTGCTGGTCTTTAGGAATCGCACGTTTTGGATCGATTGTTTTGCCGTCTAGTATGTGCGTGGTCTCCAGCACTTTGTCCACGGATGACGGGTCTTTGAAAGTCAGGAATGCAAACCCGCGCGACCTTCCATTAGGACCATCGCGCATAATAACGCGGTCCATAACTTCACCGAACTGAGAGAAATAATTGACCAGACTGTCCTCATCTGTCTGCCAATGTAGACCGCCAATAAAGAGCTTACCTTCTGCCTTCATTCGTTCGGTCATACTGACACCATCGGATTGCTCTTCTTTGGGCTCAGCTACTACCACAGTGGCGGCTTTTTCTGCAGGTTCTACCTGTCCAGCAGCGTCCTCTGGCTCCTCTTTGTCGCCTGTAGAAGCCTCTTTCCGTGTGCTATCGGAAGCTATATGATCTCTCACAACCTGTTCTTCTCTGTCTGGCGTCTGCTCCGCGCTACTTCGTTAGCATATATATCTAACATAAACAACAGCAAAAAACTTACTATATATCATCGAACTCGTCGTCAATCTGCACCATTGTCTACCTTAATTGTGGTGCGGAGGTGTTGACCGGCCGGCCCTGCGAACCGTAGAATTCAACAAGCTCCCGCTGCCATGGTAACCCTTTCTGGGTACAACAAAAATCTGACACTGGACCAGTCTGCCAGACAATCCTACCGGGACACTCCAAAATGCTGAGAAGCACGCAAATAACGACGCTAGGAAGGGCTTCACTTTTAAACTTGAAACTCTCAGGCATGTCTTTGGCCAGACGCGCTTATGTGCACAGTAGCCGGGAGCCTGACGTGAAGGAAGGCCGAGAACTAGACGCTGAAGACGATGCTTGGGCTAAGATGTCCAATATTGTGCAACGGATGCAGCACGCCTCCAAATACGAGCAGGAGGATCATGACATGGCCTCTGCTGAGGCTATTGTGAACAAGGCTACGCGTATTTTGCCGGCGCTTAACACGAGCTTTTCGAGGTATGGCACTTATAAGCCATACGATCTAACACTACACAAAGCGCTTACTGCGACCTCGACGACGGAACGAGTTGACCCGTCGATGGACAACTTCCAGTACGCGGGTGTTGATCCGTTGAAGTTTACCAAAGACCCTGTCTTTTTGTCACAGTTCCTCAGAGTCGATGGCTCGATCAAGGGCGGCCGTGAAAACGGGCTGGAGCCGCGAACGCAAAGAAAGCTCACTAAAGCCATTAAACGGGCGCGAGCCGCTGGACTGCTTTCGCACACACATGTAGCCACTTCGCTGATCAATACCAAAGTGACACTGCCACATGTGCTCGAGACACGTCTTCCCTCGCAGAAGAAAGAAGGCGAATGAGAAGGAATGACATTAATTGTTACCTCTATAGACCTTCTAGATATGACCCATGTTATGTTATGTTGTTGTATATACTAATATGTAGAGACGTGGCCTCATTCGTTATCCTTTAGGTGCGCGGAGGAGTCCTTGAACAGTGTCTGCCACATGTACGCTTCGCTCAAAAGCAGCTCAACGTTCTTCTCGTCCCAGTCACCTGTCGGAATCGATTGAAGAAATATCATTATATCCTGGAAATCCATGCGTTGTAGTTCCGAAGAAAACTTGACAAGCAGTGCTGCACAGACGAACACATGGAAGCGTGAGAATCCTAATGGCTCTTCCGCCATATAAGTATCCCACATGCGTATTATGTTTTCAATAGAAAGTTCTCTCATAAGCAGACAATTCATCCAGCGGAAGCTGAATTGGATGAACTCCACGTTCTCGTGTTCGAGGTGGGCGGCTAAACTGGCGTCAATGCGTTTCGTTAGATCGCGAAGCTCTGCTACCTGTCTTTGTATTCCCGGCTGCGCCTGAATGTAGTTGTCTTGAATCCCGTCCAGCAGCTTTGTCAGGCACCAGTAGCAGTCTGCTTCTATGGCGTTCAAATCATCTTTCGCGAGGGATTTGGGGTCATAGTCTGTGATGTTGTCGGCGTCTATATACTCAGAGAGAAACACTTGAAAGAAAGGAGTGACAAGGTCGTTTATACCCTGAACATAACCAGATGCAGGGTGTCTGACAGCCCACAGGTACAGAATTCGTTCGAGTGCCTTCTGCGTTGTATGGTGAGTGTACAAAGGTATGTGCGGGTTTGTGCGCGGGACGTCGATGCTGATCTGGTGCCACATTACCTGATCCAGTGGTCTCGAGAAGACGGCTTCAATGCCGTCCAGGTAATCCTGGCGTTTTCTCAGCAGTGTCTCTTCTCTTCTGTTCGAGTTTTTAGGGAGGTAACCGAGTAGTAGTTTCCATGCCTGTGGTCTGAGCTCGTCTGGGATGCCAGCCCAGGCGAGTTTGCGAAGTGCGGCAAGGTCGATGACGGGCTGACGAAAAATAGACTTGAACTTCGTTATACGACCTAGTCGAGCGTTTATTTCTTCAATTTCGGCGTTCAGCTGTGCGTCGTTTTGTACACATGAATCAACAGAGCAGTCGCGCGAATGCGGCGACCCTGCAGGAGCGATGCTGCTGGTAGCGCTATGGACGCGTGACAAAGCTGCTGGCTGAGGAATGTTCTCTATGCTTTTAACTCTGCGTGAATCTGGTTCTTCTTCGTCGATATCGGCGCTCCAATCGTCGTTTTCCCAATCAGTGATAGCAAATTTCGAAGCTGAGCCGTCTGAGGCTGCCGATTTCGACGACCGCGACCTGTGTGCCGTGGTTCTGGACTTCATTTTCAGCATATCTGCATATGAATAAGCCGCACCAACTATTTTCATTTCATCATACAGTGTGCCTTTTGGCGAATGAGAGTCCTTGAAGAATTTCGACCGGAGGAAACTTGAGGTAGGAGTGCCCTTGCCGCCGTCTTCACCGAACATGTACTCCGACCGGTCGACTTGAATCATTTCTGGTGCAGTTGCTCGGCCGTCCCCTGACGATTTCATTTTTTGGCAAATCTCAGGACGGTTAGGGGAGGGGCCGGATTTTGATCGTCTGCAGTGAACGGTCCAAGGCCGTCTCGTCTACTTTGCATAATACCAAGGTGGGTTGGGGCACGGTACAAAAGTTACACTAACAATGCTGTGTACAGCAGTGTACACTGGGACGACAATTACTCACGTAGAAATACGCTGCACCGCTCTTTAACCACCGATGAGATGTCCGATGACCAACCAGAAGGATCAATGAAACGTCGACGGTCGTCGCCGGAGATCGATGCGACAGAGCTTGCAGAGGACCCGGCGCTGCGGTCGATGATTGTTCCGAAACTGCGCCAACACGCCAGAGAAGTGTACTTGACCAAACGTGAGATGCAGGAAGTGTCGAAACTACGACACGAGATAGCGATTTTCGAGAGCCAGCTGCGGCATGCAAAACCTACAAAGGCCGAGATTGCAGAACTCAATGAGAAGAAGCAACTGCTGGCGCTGATACAGGAAAGACAGGCTCTCGAAACCGATGTCGAGACCTACCGCATGCCTGCTAGCTTCCTGGACGAAAAGCGCGCCCAGGAAGACGAGAAAAAGTACGAACTGCTGTATAAGCGATACGACAACGATCTAGTAAACAAACACAAAGGTGAAGATTCTGCCCGGACCGAGTGGGAACGCGAGAACGAAACCAAGGAGAAGCTGTGGGTGGCGGATCAAGCTGCAGAACCGCAAGCTGACGAGTACGAGTTTGTTCTTGATCCTGCGCAGAATGTGCAGTTTGAGCTCGACGGCGATCCCGAACAGAATGAGATCGATGAAGAACTGCGCAACCGTATCGAAAAGGTCAAAGAACGGGTACGCAATATCGAGCAGACGCGAAAGTCTCTGCCTGTGTATAGCTACAAGGACAAGTTCCTCGCAGCGCTCGAAGAGCACCAGGTGCTGATTGTGCTCGGAGAGACGGGTTCCGGAAAGACCACACAGCTTCCGCAGTACCTGCACGAGGCCGGGTATACTGTCCACGGTAAGATCGTGGGCTGCACGCAGCCGCGGAGAGTGGCTGCAATGTCCGTGGCCGCTCGCGTGGCCGAAGAGACTGGCACCCGATTGGGCCAAAAAGTCGGCTACTCTATTCGTTTTGAAGACAGAACCAGTGACCAGACGCTGATCAAATACATGACCGACGGTGTGCTGCTTAGAGAGTTTCTGAACGACCCTGAACTCAGCTCATACAGTGCCCTGATGATCGACGAGGCCCACGAAAGAACGTTGAATACAGATATATTATTCGCTTTAGTCAAAGATGTCACACGCTACAGACCAGACTTAAAGCTGCTAATTGCTTCAGCGACATTAGATGCCGCTAAATTCGCTGCGTACTTTGACGACGCTCCTATTTTTAAGATACCAGGCAGGCCGCACCACGTCGACATATTCTATGCGTCTCAGCCTGAAGCCAACTACTTGCATGCCTGTGTCACTACTGTTTTCCAAATCCATGTATCGCAGGGGCCAGGTGATATTTTGGTGTTCCTAACAGGCGAAGAAGAAATCGAGAACGTCGGCCAGAATATTCGCGACACTGCACAGAAACTCGGCTCGACAATCATGGAGGTAATAGTCTGTCCGATATACGCCGGCCTGCCGTCGGACCAGCAGGCGAAAATATTTGAGCCTACTCCTCCTAATGCCCGCAAAGTCGTACTGGCGACCAATATTGCCGAAACCTCAATCACCGTTGACGGAATCGTCTACGTTATAGACTCCGGGTTCGCCAAGGAAAATGTCTATAACCCATATTCCGGTATGGAAAGCCTGATAGTCAATCCTATTTCCCGTGCAGCAGCTAATCAGCGAGCTGGTCGAGCTGGACGTGTCACGGCAGGTAAATGTTTTAGACTGTATACCAAATGGGCTTTCTACAACGAAATGCCCGAAAACACAACGCCAGAGATTCTTCGCGCAAACCTTAGCAGTGTTATACTCAACTTGATGGCACTAGGAATCACAAATCTAATCGAGTTTGATTTCCTGGACAAACCTGCGCCAAAGTCAATGGAACAAGCTCTTGAACTCTTGTACGCGCTCGGCGCATTAAACCATCAAGGAGAATTGACGAAAGCTGGCAGACAGATGGCTGAGTTCCCTGCCGAACCAATGATGGCAAAATCTCTAATATCTGCAACGGAGTATCACTGCTTGCCAGAAGTTCTATCCATAGTTTCAATGTTGTCTGAATCACACTCGCTGTTTTACAGACCTCGCACCCAACGAGCAAACGCCGATATCGCGCACAAAACCTTCATGAGACCAGGCGGAGACCATATAATGTTACTTGAAATATGGAACCAGTGGGTGCAGTCAGGCTATTCATATCATTGGGCAATGCAGAACTTCTTACAACCGAAAACTTTGGCTCGAGTCAGGAATGTGCGCGACCAGTTTGCAACGCTTTGCGATCAGATCAGCATTCGATCACTAGATGCAGACAACGTGCAACCAACAGTCACCGATATACTGAAAGCTTTCACGAGCGGATACTTCCCGCATGCATCACGGCTTCTGAAGACCGGAGAGGAGTATAAAACAGTTAAGAAGGGACAGATCGTGTACATTCATCCGTCCAGTATACTGGCGCAGGATAAACCTAAATGGGTTATATACCACGAACTTGTATTGACAACAAAAGAGTTCATGAGAATGTGCATTAAAATAGAGCCTGAATGGCTTTATGAGCTTGCACCGCATTACTATGAGAAAGAAACCATCAAAGAGATGGAGGGCAGTTCACGGAAGATACCTAAATCAAGATGAATAGATAACATGAACGTTTTATGCCATTTAACTTAGTAGTTCGAAATCGTCAAGCTCTTCTCTATATTTGAGAATGTTCCTCTTGATCTTGCTAGACTCTGTCCATGTAAGATGGTCCTCTAGCGTTCGAGTAACCAGGAAAGCCGGATCCGTTACGACTTCCGGTCCAACACGTACTTGTCCCTGTTCGACAAATTTGACGCCTTCTGAAATTGTGCTGGCCATTTTAAGACGATGCAAAACAACACCAACACGTCGGCGGCAAAAAGCAGAGACCGTCACTTTATTCTCTAGATCTGACACTTTTGTAGTTGAGGCGATGATACCCATATCGTACAGCTTTTCTAACAATAACTTTTCATGTTTAGCTCTAAATGGATCATTCGGAGGTAATAATGATAATTTATGTGCCATTTGACGGATATTTCCACAGATTTTATTGTATTTGACATAATCATCTCGATTCTGAATATGATACGTTCTCATCACTTGTCCTTCTCTGTGGCCCTGATCTTCTTTCCAATTCAGAAAATCCAATTTCTTAAGCAATTTCTGCTCATGATGCTTAAGTTTCCTCACCATTTTACCGTTTCTTCTACTCTGATCTACTTGTTGAATTAAATTCGCAGAAACTCTTCGCAAGAAGCAAAAAAATCATACAGTGTATCACTACTAAACCTTTCCCAATATGTCACGTGACTTGACTTTACAAGATCGTTAAACGAAAACTTTAGTCGTAACAAAATAAACGTAAAAAGTAACAGACGTATAAGCAGTTCAACCGGTCAAGACTAATCGAATTTGATCTTTTTCGATTTCGCACTAGAATCGATTTCTTTGTAAAATGCACCATATGCTGAATGCTCTTTCTTCTTCGTATGTGTTCCAAACTTCATAAGTTCTTCCGGAACGGGCTGATCAGCCGCCTTCAACACGTTGATTAGCGCGCCAGACAAATGCTTCTCATTCACAGTGAAAAACGTAAAAGCTCTTCCAAAACTTCCGGCCCGACCTGTTCGTCCAATACGATGAACATAATCTTCGACTGTCAATGGAAAAGTCAAATTAATCACTAGACCAACTGATGGAATATCCAAACCACGCGCAGCCACGTCAGTAGCCAGCAATATATGACTATTGCTGGCTTTGAATTGTTCTAAAGCCTGTGTGCGACGATCTTGAGATAAATCACCGTGAATAGCTGCTATCTTGTAGCCTCTTCTGGTCAGCATTTCTTCGACACGGGCTGCTTCCTTCTTGTAAAGAGCAAAAATAATGATTTTTTCCTTCTTGTTTTTAGTCTCTTTTTGCAAAATCTCCAACAGCCGTGATTCTTTGCCGCGCGGATCCACTACTTCAACCACTTGTTCTATACGTGTATTAGCTTTTAATTCGTCACGGTCACCAATATTGATTTTTACCGGGGACCGCATAAAGTTAGAAGCGATATCACGGACTTCGGCAGGCCAAGTTGCTGTGAACATTAGCATCTGTTTTGAGCGTTTAGTACAGGCAGATATGATCTGCTTAATGTCTCTTTCGAATCCCTTCTCAAGCATCCGGTCAGCCTCGTCCAGGACGACGTAATCGGCATTCTTAAGGTTGGCTGAACCCTCTTCAAGGAAATCGTTTAGTCTTCCAGGAGTAGCTACAACAATTCTTGAAGTCTTGAGTTGTTCCCGCTGGGCATCTTTAGGCACACCTCCATAAATGCAGACGGACTTGATCCCGCATGATGCAGCAATGGGCTCTAAAGCTTCATGGATCTGGCGGGCTAATTCACGAGTGGGAGACACTATCAGCACTTTTGATTTATCTGACTCCAGTAGATGGACTATAGAAGGAAAGCCAAAAGCAAGCGTTTTTCCAGATCCAGTTTCAGCTACTCCCACGACGTCTTTACCAGACAAAAGATACGGCCATGAGACAGCTTGGATTGGCGTTGGTTCAGAAAATTTAGTGAAACTATTCATTAATCTTGGATCAACGTTAATCTGAGAAAATTGTGTGATCACTAGGGGCGCATCCTGCCCAATATTCTCCACTTTGATTTCATTCTTTTCCAAGAATTCGCCGGCTGTTTTGGCATCAGGAAGAGTAAAATATCCGTCGCTGGCATTGGTCTCGTGAAAATTTTCGACACCATTCGATTCAGGCTCAGTGACTTCTGAATTTTTAGATTTCTTGGATTTTTTTGATTCTGAGGATTCTTTAGGTTCCTTAATCTCCTTAGATTCTTTCGATTCTTTCTTCAGCTGCTTCGCCTGTTTGAGGATCGCCTTTTCTTGCTTCGTTAGATGATCGCCTCTTTTTCTCTTTTTCTTCAGCTCTTTTACTTCATTGCTAGACATTGTGTGCGTACAGAGATCAAGCGAAAGCAGACAGACGTCAGACGGAGTGTAAACCCAGGCCAGGAAAAAATGGGAGTAAAAAGTTAGGAAAATAGAGTTTCCGATGATGACGATGCCTTGTTGTGGTAGCCGATTAGTAAGGGAAATCGGGTGATAGAAAAGGAATATGCTGCTGGAAAATCATATATTGCCACCAAACGCAGCCAGTATACCAGAATTCGCCAGTGTTCTAGCCAGACTGGAAGATCGCCGCCTTCGGTTGGTTGAAGACGCTCTTCTTAGTGGCAACTCCACAGGCTCAATAACAGGATCGTCGGGCAACTGGTTCCTGCTGCTAGCCGGAGACAAGCTTCGCGTTCTTGATAGATTGTTGTCGTTTAAAGCGCTCAATGAAGAGCCCAACTGCTCGGTAGCAGTCGATTTGGGGGAAGAAGGATGTCTTGAGAGATTGAAGGCCATATCTATCGACAAAGTGCCGTTAAGTTGTTGCTTCAATTCCCTGGAAGGTGATTGCTTGCTGGTCATACTAGGAGAATATAATATTAGAAAAGACAAGTAGAATGAATAATCCTATTAGATTTCCTTGAATAAGCCGCAAAAATAAGTAGTAGTGCGGAAATTATAAGTACAAAGTGAAAGGTGTCGGTGATAGGCTTGAATCAGAACGTGACCCGATTATTCCCCCACAGAAGTGTAGAAGACTCATAAACTTTATTGCGAATAAAGTTTATCAAGTGAACACGTTAAATCGGATGATTTACTGGATGATATATATCTTTCGACAGCAGGCAGGAGAAGGGCTAGTCGATTTCCAAGGCTGTGAGATCGGAAGAAGTTTGCTTGATTTGGTTGGTTCGAACAGGTTTATATACGTTGTTCGAGATGAGCGATAAAGGAGTGACAGAGTGGTCAACATTGTGAGTACACGGAACCTGGATGAACTTATTCATGGATATGCGTTCGATTGAGGAATGAGCGTTGCATGGACTTGCAGTCTTGGTCATTGGTGTATTAGAGTCCCAAAGAAGTCGATGCAATAGCCCTAGAAAAGGTTTCAGAGACGTTGCAGGATCCTGATAGGCCATGTTATGGTTCAGTGTAGATACTGAAGGTAATGAATTCAGGCCTGAAAGTTCATCGGCTAAACAGGCCATCAGGTTTGATTCATCATCGACACTGTAGCGTTTGCTAGACTTGGCCCCAATAGTGCGTTCATGTCGTTGCATAGATAGTCTGTCATGCAGTTCCTCTACTTCATTTTGTAAACAAGCAATTTGTTCCTTATACGCGGCTTCTTTCTGCTCTAGCAGCATTAGGTCTTGCGAGCATCGCTCAAGCGCTTGCAACGTTTTTCGCGAAGTAGATCTGGGTATCGACGCAGAGTCATTTGCCTTTGTTGCTCTTGGAGCAAAATTTAAGTACCCAGATGTACTGTTTTCCTTGTCGTCGGGCAACTCCGATTCGATATTCTGCTGACTTGACTGCTGTTTTTTCTGTTGAGTAACTGCTTGACTCAATGCCACCTTTATAGCAGCTAGTGATTCTTTCGTATTTTTATGCGCTGACCGCTCTTCTTGGAGAAGCGACTTCTGTTCATGAAGCATCTTGGTCAATGAAGCTATCTTATCTTTGAGTTTCTTGCTCTCTGTCAGGGCATTCATCAGATCTTCTTCAAGTTGCGATTGGAGCTCGAATCCTTTTTTCTCCCGTTCCATTGCGACAGAAAGGATAGATTCTAGTCGTTTAATACTGTTAGATCTCTTCATGAGATCGTTATTGAGCTGTTCGACAGTGCGGATAGTTGTTTCAATGTCATCGTCGTAAACTGGCTGCGA
>JAJLWG010000001.1:757887-898608 GCA_030570615.1 Tortispora mauiana
GGGGGGGGTGTATATATTGGAGGAAAACAAGCACAACAACACCTGCTATAGATGGACCAAGTTGATCGCGCTATGCAAAATGCAGCCCGACTTGGTGAAATGCGTACAATAATGTAAGAAAATCGGTTTCGTCGCACTTACCTGCACGTTTCTCGCCGAGTCCTGTAGATTGTAATACCTCATCGACTTTAGCTTTGACGTCTAGATCATCGTCGATCATCATGTCGTTCTGTGAGCAGTAGGCTCTATAGTTTTTTTCCAAAATTGACAAAACCGCTGTGCTGTTGAATCCTGCTGCTATTGTACGGTTTCGGCGCACAAAAACTACCCGCAACAAACCGTCCCACTCGTTGTAGTCGATATTCGGCCGCGGCCGTTTCGGCTCGATACGCACAACTGAAGACTCGACTTGCGGTGGCGGCTTGAAATTGCCTTTCCCCACTTTCATTATATGCGACACCTTAGCCCACATCTGTACACTCGCACTTAGACGGCAGTACAGCGGATCACCCGGTCTCGCCACTAGACGCATAGCAAACTCTCTTTGAAACATAAGTATGCATGTCCGGGGCGGCTGTGGCATGTTCAGCAACTTGAACACTAGCGGCGAAGAAATCTGATATGGCGTGTTACTGATACACACATCTACATACGGCAAATCGGTCTTAATCACATCGCCGAGCATGATCTCTATTCGCTTTTGCTCCGGTTTTCCCTGCACGCGCTTCGACAGTTCCGCTGCCATTCGCGGATCCATTTCAACTGCCAAGACCTTCCGCGCCTTCTCTAGGATCCTGACCGTGAGATTTCCTGTACCGGGACCGACCTCCAGCACTGTGTCAGACGGCCGCAGTTCCGCTTTGTCAACAATACCCTGGGCAACAAGAGGGTTCTTCAGTATGTGCTGACCCAGATCCGTGTTCATCTTGAACACATTGTGCCCCCGTCCTCCGCTACCACCTTCCTGCGACGTTTCTTGCCTCCTCCTATCGTGTCGCTTACTACTGCTAATCTTTCCCATCTCGTTTATTTACGAGTCAGTTTGAAGAAAAAGAATTAGTAGAAGAGAGAAAGAAGAAAAAAAATACTTGATTACCAGATGCGGAGCAGTTTTCTAGCCAATCACAGTGCGTGTACTTCTCCCAATCCACCGCGCAACTCATCTTCCGACTGCACCAGATGGATTTCCTGAACCAGTCTCCTCCGCCTGGATACATTCCAGGTATAGGCAGGGGCGCTACTGGGTTCTCTACCAGGTCTGATATTGGCACTGCACAGTCTGGGACAGATCAACGGCCAGGTCCGGCAGGCGCCACCGACGATCCGGAAAACACAGATGCAGGTTTGCTGGGAACGAACCACTACACCAAAGAAGATGAAGAAGCAGACGATATATACAACCAAATTGATCGGCGCATGGAGTCTCGCAGGAAACACAGACGCAAGAAACAAGGAGTCAGTAAATCTGGGACTCTTGCCGACCAGTTTGCAGATCTTAAACGCAACCTCGCATCCATATCCGATTATGATTGGTCAGCTCTTCCTGAAGCCTCAGACAACACTGGAAAGAACAAGCGCAACAGACAGCTCTTAGCTCAAACGCAAAGATTATACGCAGTTCCAGACTCAGTAGTTGCTGGTGCACTTGCTGATACTTCCCGCACTGCAGGCAGTGTCGATATGCTCAATCTGACCGAAGTCCGTGGGAATATTCTCAAGGACTCACTTGACAGTGCAACAGCTGAAATCAGCAGTGACGTAAGGCCCAAAACTGTCGGCGAATCTGAAGACAATGAACTCAGTGAAGCACTTCTGCAGAATTCGGCTTCGAATGTTGGCGATATCGATAAGACGCGAAAACTGATCGAATCAGTGTTGAAATCTAATCCTGCACATGCCCCCGCCTGGATTGCCTTAGCACAGCTGGAACTCTCAGTAGCACATACTTCAAAAGCTAAGAAGATTCTTGCAGAAGCGCGCGAAAAGTGCCCCACTAGCGAGGACATATGGCTTGAAAGTCTCAAGATTGCTTCTAAGCAGGAAATTTTACCACTTGCCAGAGAAGCAGTCGTAAATATGCCGAAAAGTTTTGCGCTTTGGAAAGCTCTAGAAGATGCCGAGACAGATAGTACCAGCAAGCTCATGTCTCTTCAATCCGCACTTCAACAACTTCCTACATCTGCAGAGCTCTGGGAAGCCTACGCGGATCAACAGGACTCAGAAGAGAACACAAAGCTGGTTCTACGCAAAGCCGTGGAACTGGTGCCCGAAAGTACTCATCTATGGCTGCGACTGGCTTCACTAGAGACATATGATACTGCTAAATCTGTGCTTCAAGAGGCAAGAGATCATGCAGCTGGATCTCTGGATCTCTGGATTGCGGAAGTAGTACTTGAAGAATTGCAGCAACAAACACAAGACGCTCTGAACGATATATCTTTTTCAGCTCTGCAGTATCTTAACCAAAAAGGCCTAATGCCGTCAAGAAGCCTGTTATTCGCAGAAGCTAATAAATGTTTAGAGAATGGCCACAAAGAGACTGCTCTGGCGCTTATTGATGCTCTGCAAAAGTACGATAGTACTACGAAACAATCGCCCCTCACTGACTTGTGGCTCAATGATTACAATACCCTGAAAAATAAAGGTTACAAGGATCTTGCACGTCTTGTACTTGTGGCAGGATTAACGAGAGAAGACAACGAGATTGATCTATGGCATGAACTGTATGATTTTGACCAGGAGAACTCTGGAGATGTGATCAACACATTAGAATCAGCCATTGCACACTGTCCTAACGAATCAATGTTTCCTTTAATGTTGGCGAAAACGCACTGGGCGAATGGATACCCCGACAAGGCACTTGAAGTCTTAAAGCAATCGCTTGACTCAGTACCAGATGACGAAGATCTTTGGCTAGCCTACGCCAAAGTTCAGACCGATACCGGCGCACTCAAGGCTGCTGCTGAAACACTGAAAACAGCATGCAAAAGCTTGTCCACGGAACGGTTATGGGTACGTTCAGTTTATGTTGCACGGTTAGATAATGATACACGAACAGCGTTAGCACTAGTACAGCACGGACTTGATCTATACCCTGATTCTTTTAAGCTATGGCTGCAGAAAGCACAAATCGAGGAAACTACAGGCGATGTTATCTCTGCAACGAAAACGTATGTGGAGGGTACAAGACGATGTCCGAAAGTTGCCGCTTTGTGGATCAATTATGCCAATTTTGAAAAGTCAGTCGGCACCATTGGAAGAATGCGCGCTATACTAGATAACGGACTCGTTCAAAACCGCGACAGTGAGCAGCTTTGGTACGCCAGGATTCAAGTGGAGATCGCTGCAGGCAACAAAGAGAATGCCCGAAACGTTGCATCACGTGCTGTGCAAGCGAACCCAAAGTCTGGTCTTCTCTGGAGTGAAAGTATTGCCTTAGAACCTCGCACACAGCAAAAATCTCGCCTAGTCGACGCGCTACGCAGATTTAACAATGATCCCAATCTGCTGTGTGCAGTCGGGAAGACTTTCTTCAGGGAAAAGAATTGGGGTAAAGCACAACTATGGATTGAACGGGCGGTTACAGCAGACCCAGACAACGGCGATGTATGGGGCTGGTTGAATTTGACGATGAAGCATAGTCATGAGGTTACGGAAAAGGAAATAGCAATGCTCATAGAACGATTCATCAAAGCAGATCCTAGACATGGGATTCTCTGGCCTGTGATCTTTAAGGACCTGAAACATCACAAAACCCCAAAATCAGAACTGCTTCAACTTCTATCTAACGCGCTTGAAGAATCCAATAGCAATATCGTTTAGCGAAACAATAACAAGCACATATGTATATATATATTACTTACCTGAGCTAGCGATCACCAAACATGCTCCGTGGCAGAAAACAATTGACATTGACGTTAGCAGAAATGCCGATGCAGTGATACCTTCATCTGAGTCTTGCTTTTTTAGCCGACTCCATACCAGAGTCAGAGCCATTAGGCGACTTGTTTTCTGCTCTAGGAACTAATGGCGACCTGTAGCGAGTAGAATTAGCGGAACGTAAAGGTGTGGTTGCTTCTTGTGATATAGAAGCGCGTGTGATCGGTTTGGAAACTGAATGATCGATATTTTTGGAGCGCGGAATATTAGGGGATTGAAAATGAGGATCAAAAGCGGTGGCTGAGTCCAATTTGTCCGCATTCTTTGCGGAAACAAAAGTGACTGGATGCGAAATAGCCTGAGGAGATGCCATAATATTGGAATCATCGTTGGTGATTTTCGGGCTTTCGAGTTCTGCAGGTGTTTTAAGCGCAGTCGGTGCTGGAATCGGGGGAGGCAGGTCGTCGAATTCCAGATCAGAATCGTAGTCAAAATCATCAAAACCATCATTGATAGGCGGAATTGCAGCATCAAGCTCGGCTTTTTGTGCACTGATCGGACGGCTGTCAACTGCAGCTGCAATCGCAGGAACACTAGCACAGTTTGTAACTGTTGTGGTCTGACTAGGCGGGATATCTTCAAGCTTGACATCATAAGGTCCTATATTAGCGGGGTCGCCTGCGAGAGCCCGCGGTGCAAAATCAGGGAAAGACACAGTAGAAGCGTGGGCAAAATTACCAAGGCTATCGCCGAACTGCTTAAAACAGCGTTTGTATCCGTCGGATATGGCAGATTTACGGGACTTGTCAAAAGCTGTGCCAAAACTTCTCACGTTCTCGCAAATTCCGACGCCAGTGTCTTCGCGGGTAGTGCCGTCACGAAGAATTATCCGTACAACGGCAGTAGACACAATTATGTAGCCGGACTTAACCTGTTCAACATGTTCAGTGGTAAGCTGCAGGATCTGCGAACTCCATCCATCAAACCCAAAAATATCATTTGCCAGTCGAAACGAGTTCCCCACCTCTAGGTACCGATACATTGCGCCACCGGCACCTGGGCGTTTGGAAAACAAATCGCTGCCTAGCGGCCGCTTCAGTTCTCTGTTGATGCCAGCTCGCTGTGTGTCTGTCCAGTCGTTGCGGATCGCAGGGTGCTCTCCATTAGAGACATACTTGCTCAGTGCAGGCTTCTCAGACATTGAGTAGAGCTTAAGATGGCGGTGTAATGCGATCTGATAGGTTAAGCGTCAATAGTGGTCGAAAATGGCGTTGGTATGACTCTTAGGTGTTTATTGACATTAACAAACCTTAAATAGTACGCGAAATTTTGCACGCAGAATTGTACAGGCGTGTGTTGTTATAGCAACGGATACTTCTCTGAAGATGAACGATGCCACTACCACTTTCATCATAGACTTGCGGAAACTCTGCGGTCGTTCATTTCGCCATTTAGAAGCTAAGATATGCCTCCGAGACTTCAAAATAGTACTGCAAACCGCGAGGGTGATGCAGTTTTGAAGTATCACATGCTGCACTCTTCGATACTGCAGTCTAGATTTGCTAAACTGTGTGTGTTCATGTTCCTGTTTTGCTATGTCCTCAATACACTGTTTAGTTTGCACAGCGGGTTGTGGTCCCGTATACTGCCGTTTAATGCCCTAATGTTTGTAATTATGCTATTTCCACTGTTAATATATCGAAAAGCTAAACTGGCAGTTGTACCCAAAGTTGAACACTCTTATTTCAGATATGTCGTCAAAGCAGCCTTTTCCTCTTCTACCTACCAAGCGCTCGCGGTTTACAGCCTATGCGCGTTTACTGGAACTTTTTTTCTGTTGTGGCGATCAAGGTCAAACGAAGTAACAATAAAGCCAAGATCATTTGAAGCTGCTCGGTTAAATGAGACATACGTATATATGCGCTTCTTCTCGTTATACATAGCTTTTGTATATACCATTGTGCATCTCGTGCGATCTTACGACGTGCTGAAGTTTCCCTCCACATTCAAACCGCCAGGTCCGCGAATACTCAGCAGCAAATATTTTTTGCTGGGGTCTTCGGCTGTTATGGCTGTAGTTACTACTCTGACTTCACCCGTGGTGTACTTGATATTTAGAAGACCTCTCTGGATATGGTCAGTGCACACCGCGAAGATCTTCTACACACTTCACTACTCTGAGAACTACTACCAGTTCCCTTTTGGCATATTCCTTTTTGGTCTGTGCCTATACACGTCATTGTTCACCTTCTTGACTTGGGAGGTATGCAACTTCTCCTTCACTGTGTACATGACGCTCGGTCCACAGCATCGTGGCCACTATATCAGCGAGTATTCTTCTCAGCCGAACGTCACATTAATATCTGGGATTTACGATGACAAACGCCCCCTTTCACAAATAGTCGCTTTTCAGGAACTCGTACTTATCGGCTACGAAGAGAAGCCGACGCGCAGAAAATCTATCTTTAATGATCTTGATCACAAAGTCCCTTTATGGGTTGAAATCTGCAACAAATGCTTGAAAATAATGAGCCAGCCTCTTACAACTTTAAGGCCTCCTGTAAAGGAAACACAAAACCAGCTTGAAATTGCTAATCTGCAGACGCCGCCGCTGAATGTCCCAAGATTAAAACTACGCAGCTCACAAGATGTTCTCAAATATAAAGACAATGGTAAGGCAAGCAAGCTTCTCAGTGCGACGCAAACTACTGATCCTGCTATTTCAAAATTGGTTGAAGAAAAAATATCAAAAGTTAAGGTGCTGGTATCTAAAATACACGATTCGGGCATGCATTTGCTGGCTCAGATCATAGACCAGCCTATTGGATTGCCATTCAGACATTTCCTAAGATTCAGGTCTGCTAACATTGTGACCAATCCTTATTTGTTTAAGTTGTCGGTCTATGCCCTTGCATCTTTCCTAATTCATTCACTTGAAGAAGATTCTGTGGGTATAGTGCAGGCAGACATACCGCGCATCTTAAAGTCGTACTGTGAGGTAATGAATGCAATGGACCAGTACCTTGCTGACCCGCCTCTTCATTGGGCCGACCCTGATACAAAGCCAGGTCCAGTAAAGCCTGGGAAACTGAAGGAATTTGAATCATCGCTCAAATCGGTAGCATCATGTTTTAGAGACATTCTCATCGAATTAGATCCTTACCTTGACGATATGGACCTTGCTCCCGAGGTGTGGGAACAGGTCCGGATTCTGCGCGAGACCATGACTGGACCGGCAGATATCTGATTTACTTGCAAAATGCACTATAACAAATGACTCTGCTTTTGTTCTTTGAGATTTTATTCTTAATTTCTGTGCCTGTTTTTTGCATCATCTCACAGCCCTAGAACTTACCTATCCCAGCAAGTGACGCATCACACGTGACGTATCCTTTACACGCCACACCACACCGCAGCACCTGGTATCCACCATGAGCTACAATATCGCGTAAGTATTAATAATTTCTCTATAAATGGATGCAAAACCTAACAACTAATAGTATGGTATCGGATTACTTCTATCCGCAGCCAGGTGGTATTGAAAGTCATATGTACCAGCTGGCACAGCAATTGATCAACTTGGGCCATCATGTCATAATAATAACGCACGCTTACGGTGACCGGACCGGTATTCGGTACTTGACCAATGGACTAAAAGCGTACTATATTCCTGCATTTGTTCTGTATCGAAACACAACATTCCCTGCTATCTGGACACAGTTTCCCATTCTTCGTCAAATCCTCATTCGCGAAAACATACACATCGTTCACGGCCACGCATCGCTATCTTCTTTATGTCTTGAATGCATATTCCACGCACGCACAATGGGCTTGCGGACAGTTTTTACTGACCACTCGCTCTTCGGATTCGCTGATGCAGGATCTATCCTCGGCAACAAGCTGCTCAAGTTTTGCCTGTCAGACGTCGGCCACGTAATCTGTGTATCACACACGTGCAAGGAGAACACAGTCCTCAGGGCCAGTCTCGACCCGTCAAATGTATCAGTTATACCAAATGCAGTATTGTCGCCGAATTTCATGCCTGACCCCTCGAAGGCCTCTAAGGAATTCATCACCATAGTCGTCATATCAAGGCTGTACGCTAACAAAGGCGCCGATCTCCTATCGGTTGTAATACCAAAAATATGCAAGAGACATCCTATGGTACGGTTCATAGTAGCGGGCAGCGGTCCGAAAGAAATTGACCTAGAACAGATGCGCGAACGCTACCAGCTCCAGGAACGTGTACAGCTCTTGGGTAGTGTCCGGCACGAAGACGTCAGAAACCTCATGGTAAAGGGCCAGATATACCTACACCCGACGTTAACAGAGGCATTTGGCACAGTCTTAGTCGAAGCGGCGTCGTGCGGACTTCTTGTCGTCACCACTAAAGTGGGCGGCATTCCTGAAGTACTTCCTCCGCATATGACGGTCTACTCGCAACCCTCAGAGAACGACCTAGTAGACGCTGTTTCGGAAGCGATTGAAATTGTCCAGGAAAACAGGTTTCACATTAACCCACGGCGCAAAATTGACCCGTACGAGTTTCACCGTCAAATTGAGAAAATGTATCAGTGGAGCGACGTCGCACAAAGAACACTCAGAGTTTACAATTCTATTGATAACGAAACGCTGCACGAGCCATTGGTTAATCGCTTGACGCGATACTACGGCTGCGGCATATGGGCCGGAAAACTCTTCATTCTTGTCATTATTGTCGACTGCCTTTTGTACTATATTCTGGAATGGCTCTACCCCCGGTCTGAGATCGACTCGGCTCCAATATGGCCTAAAAAAATCATCAAATCTAATAACGGCAAAGAGCCTACATTATATGAGAACAGGAAAGCATCCTTCTCACATTCATTTTCATCTTAACGCAACCCGGAATAATGCATTGTATAGCATCATACACCAATGAATATAACGAATCTAACAATTAAGCACCCTATTGCAATCTTTGAACATATGATGTATGTGGTAGTACATCCTTCAACAGAGAAGGGCAACGGACAATGTATTGCATTATCAGCACTCAGAATAGAAATAGAAAATCTATAGAATAAATTACCAGTCAATTATCAGAACTCCTCAACGATGGCGCAAATGATGCTGAAGAAAGAGCCACTGACGTAGTTGCGCCAGACTTGCCGCTTGGCGGGTTCAAGCCAGCATTGTGGCCCCAAATAGACGAGCTCGTTTTAAATGACCTCGGATCGGAGAAGAGCGTAGAGCTTTCAGTAGTAACTATCACTGAAAGCTCTCCTTGAGAATGCGCACACGCTTGTAACAGATCCGAGTTCACCAGAAGGGGCTCTCCTGTGGAAGACAGTTCAAGTCTAATCTTAGCATTGCTCGGGATCTGAAACAGAGTTCGAGCATCTGAGTTTAGCTGATCTATAGTAATGATTTTTGCCGAACTGAAAGTGGTAGTGGCATGTCTTTCCCACTTGCCATCCTTGTAATGTATGTGTATCTTGATCTCGTCAGCGTTTGGCTGATTTCCTGCGTTCTCCATATCCAGTAAGCAGCGTATAATTTCCTTGTAAATATCCGACAAAGCGTGCACTATCGGATCAAAGCCGAACTGTTTAGCGCATTTCCCTAGAGAGAATCTAAAAGATTCTAAATTATTTCCCTTGTCACTAGCAGCATGAGCACTAGGGCCTCGGTCTTCACAGAGATCTGCAACAATGGTTAAAATTGCATCACTTAGTGTAACCTGATTAATTCCAGAGAGTAAAGCAGAAGGAATGTCTGAATAAAAACGGTCTATAGTAAATGAAAAGGCAGACAATATGACACTGCGGCCCATTCCATCGACTGCCCATTGGTCGTTAGACAGATTCCTTGCAGTAGACAATGATGTCGTCGAGGAGAAAGGAGTCAGCTCAGTTGAATTCAATGACTTTAGGTACGATTCCAGGCATTCAGAACTTTTACGCGGTATATGTGTCCTCAGATGAGGAATGATCTTCTCGAGATTATCGAGGTATTCATTGGTTAATTCCGAGCTGTCAGAGCTAGGTCCAGGCACTGAATTAAGATTAAGCTTCGATATAGGGGGAAGATTATTGTTATCATCTGTGTTGGAAGTAGCTGTAGCAGGCGATGTGCCTAGAGAAGGACCATTAGTGGCATCTGAAGTCAAAGACTGTGGTAGACTAGTAGAATCCGGTTTAGATTCAGGTTGATTATCAGAAACCAAAAAGTCAATTGAGACCTTGGACGGATTTGCTGCAATAGCTGAATTATTACTCGATTTTATAGCAGAAGTATTGTGTACAGACCCTGGTTGCTGATTGGTTATGGATACCTCAATTCGCGTGAAATAATTCTTTAGCGCGTTGGAAAGATCAAGGTCAGTTAATATCGGAACATTGACAGAACCTGGAACAGGAATGGTAAACGTGTATGAGATTGAGCTTGAAGGAAGTTGTGAATCTGGCAAGTGATTTAACGCTGCTGATGCTTCTTTTCTTAATTCAAGAAGGGTAAACCTTGCAGGCTTCACCAGTGATTTTATCAGTCTACCTTTATTGTAGATCTCGATTATGCCGTTATGGGTCGCAGAAGAGGTCGAGGATGGGCCACTGAATTCCGATTGAAAATAGTCCGGGCTATCATCATGTGACGCGAAGCCTTGAGCAGGGGGAGTAAAAGGTAGGGAAGAATTTAGGTCTGCAGGATTCTGAGAGGATATGCGCATGAGAGGTGCTATTCCGGAAGGTCGCCTTGAGATAGAATAGGGAGTGGAATAGGATGACGGAGCAGAAGCGGACGGTGACATGTCATAGCTGTTATTTTCACTGTAAGACGAATTTTGACGGTCATAGTTCATGATAACTGAACGGCGCCTTTTTGGAGGAGGAGAGGAATGAGGATTACCAGTATAGGCTGCAGTTGGAGAAGTAGCGCCGGTATTTGAAGATGAAGTTGGAGCAGACGGGACAGAAGAAGCCATCTGCAACTGATTAGACACACCAGAATCATTATAATGCAAAAATTGAGAGGATGAGCTGCGCGAAAAAGAGAAAGATTGAGAGTGTAGAGGAAGTTTTGGAGAGCTTACTGAATTATTCGGGGAGGCTGTAGCGGTTGTTGTTTCAGAGCTTGAGAAGGGGACCCCGTATTGAGGAGGAGTGAGAGCATTGTAGTACATTTGATTTCCATATACGGAAGATGAAGGAATAGCATTACCTTGTGGTATATACTGCTGTACTAGGAGATGCTGTTTTAATTTTGATTTTGGCACACGTTTGCGGTTTCGTCTGGCTGATTGGATAGCGGCTCTGACAAGTTTATCGAAGTCTAGCACGGCGGTAGTGGAGAATCCGAATTCTAGACAAAGCGTTTCTGCAACCTTACGTATTTCCTTTTCTTGTTCTGAAGCCTTGCGGGTAGATAAAGCCATGGAGTCGATGAGTTCGAGACGTCTGGCTGAGAATTTACGCCATGTGGCATCGTCGGTAAAATTCAGGCGAGTTCGTATTGCCTGAGTGACACCAGAAGGTGTAGAAGAACTATTCGATCCGTCGGTAGTTGTAGAAAGCAAATCTGCATTCCTTTCGTCTGACGGAGGGATATCGGTTGGAGAGGAGCTAGAGCCAGGATCGGCTGGAGGTTTCTCTTCAGATGTAGCGTTGCTGTTAGACATGATTGATTGGCAATGTGTAAGGTATCAGCAATTGCATAATATAGAGATGGTGTGTGAAAATACTGAATTTAGAGAAGACTGAACAAAGCGATGCAAATTGCAGGCGGCGAAGATAAACGAGGACAGGCGGGTGGAAAGATGTGAAGAGTCCTGTGATCGAAAAAGGGCGAGATGTTCGTGGTCGGTACGGTGAAAGCGGCGTTTAGAGAGATGAGATGCAAAAATCTGCAGCAAAAGAGCAGTGACAAATATCGCTCAAAGATTTAGGAGAGACAGGAGTTGGCAGTTGATTCTCGGGCAAAGTTGCAGGGGATCTCTCAAACTCAAGCACAGCAGAGAGGTATAGGCTAAGAAAGAGAGTCAATGATCGAGCTTAGAGGAGTTTTACCGAGCTAATCTGAGATATTTTGGCCTTGCAGAAATCTCAAAGGTGTATGCGTGCGCGAAGTTCGGTAGGTGATTCTTTGGCAAAGACAGCCCGCCGAAAAGCAGTGTAAAACCAGCGTAATAGGGTGGTGAGTAAAGAATGGATAGTGTAACGAAAGACCTACGGGAGTAATTATGGGAAGGAAAGAAACCTTAAATATATTTTAGAGTACAGATAAGAGTACCATGTAAGAGTCGCAAAGCTTAAATTGATTAGGTTTTATGACCCATTGCCAGAGGAACAGGGGTAGGGGATGAGTGGGATGACTTACCAATAAGTAACGCGATTTAGGCATTTATAAGGTACTGTTTGCGATTAAAACATCTTTGAATTTCAATAGAAGTGTTCTATATCAAAGTTCCAGTCGATTGTTCTAGTTTAGCGCGCATCGAATGTCGGAGTTGGGGGTCCAAAGGGAAGGATATAACGAAGAAGTAATTGCGAATGCGGCAACTTAACGGGAATGAAAGTTTAATAAGAACGCTTTATTTGAGAGAAGGTTTCGCAAGAGTCTCTTGTTCGACCAATGATAATTAAAGAGTAAAAGTGGAATTAGCTGGCGACTCTCGAATGCGAGACATTATAGAAGAATAGAGTTTTCAGAATATCGATGCGTGATTGTATCGGGAAAGATAACTGCAGTCCTTCTAGGCACACATGCATTGGACATTTGAGTAGACTATACGCTTGCAGTATTCAGATGATTAGCAACGTTAATGAGCGGCTCTAGTTGTTGTCGATTTCAGGCGCAGGCAATACTAGCAGTAACAGAGGCACTAGCGAGGTTACCCTGCACATGATTGATTCACTAGTAGAGAATAAGGTTAAAGAAATATTGCAGCCTCGGGAATGGGCAGAGATAATCCGATAACTTCGAGAGATAAGATCATTCAATGTGAGCGTATATCTGCGGAGCTGCGCTTGCGCCGGAATAAATGACCTAAGAGCAGTTAATGAGCATATATTGTCAAGCACAACTAAAGCAGTGCCACAGCCGAAGACTGCGCAGGTGTCTAGGTGGTATTGGTCAATGGCCGCCCAGACAGGAGATATACTACAGAAAACGTGATTGGCTCGATAAACCAATTAGAGTTTTAATACGGCTAGGTCTGGCAATGTCAAAACGAAACGAGATAACGGATCTGAAAAGTACGGAAACTGGCCACAAATGGCCGGCAAATGCGTTAAAAGGCGTGCATATGGGTGAGACTCTTATACAAAGTATTGACAATGCTATTAGAATGTTTCTGTGAACCCTTATTTAGCGATTAACTAAGTAAACTGAAATTCCATAATGGCAAAATTACAGCACCGATGCACACTCCCATCTTTTACCATTTGCCTCTCTGCAGCAGTCTTGGTCTAAAATGGAACTGAAAAGCGCAAGGAAAAGTCTGAGCTTATAATTGATTAACTTGATCCAATTAACAGACTGTTTTGATCCTTCAATTCTGAAATCAACATTTAAATGATTCAAACGCTTTTCAACTGACAATTTGGTTTAGGTCAAATTTTAGCTTTTAATTTCGCTTTCTAGTTTGAGTTTCTACTCGCCTAGCCCGTCGGGTCAGGTCGTTTTAAAAGCACACTTTCATCGGAATCGTTGCCTAGGAAAATCATTTCGTTTTCCGCAATAATATCGATATCGCTTTACCATTGTCGATCTGTTTCGCAGGTTTATTACAATAATCTTGCCCTGTCTTAATCACATATTCACTATACTGGTCCGCCCATACACCGACACTTCTCCGATAGTCAGCCTATCAGTTTCCGCCACCTCAATGGCCCACCACCCACCCTCCGCCACCTCAATGGCCCACCGCTTTGACTCAATCTTATCCGCTTCCAGATACAAGCAGTCTTATCATAGCAACGATCGTCTTTTCGAGTGACTCAACCCTCTCCCTTCCTGTTGGACGTTTCATCTTCCGTCTCGTTCAATCGACTGCTTAGCTCCCGCATAGCAACCACACCTTAACCACCAAACCACACTTTACTTTTCTACCTTTTATAGTGTCGTATACTACACGTTCGCCGTTAATCTCTATTTCTCCATCCATAGAGATTCCTGCTCTTGTTTTCACTATCACCTCTTATATACGCACCCTTCTTTACTCCACCGCGTAAATGTCGCACAACAATGTCGTTCTGAATCCGGAAGTGTCTACTCTAAAACTATCAACTATTGACAACACTCTCCGTACCCCTGAAAAGCTAGGACCCAACAGAACTTCTTCCCCTTATAAATCAGCAAGCGTCAGATCTGCTAAACACGTTCGCCTGCGTCCAGCGCCTTACCATGTCCCTTCGCGCCTCTCCAAATCTTCGCTTCCAGCAGCAGTGCAAACTCCTCCTCCGCGGACAAACTTCACGTCCGACTCTCGATCTCCTTCGAGGTCTATTGGAGATTCTCTCACGGGCACCATCTCTCGAGGTCTAAATGCTGTATGGGCTTTAGTATCGCCGGTAAGGACGAAAACCCCCGCCAACCCCGTGCCAACAACTGATCCAATTGTAAATACGCAGCTTACTCCCCAGTACCGTCCTAGTACTCTCCTCAATTCTGATTCCACTTCCTTGAGCACAGGCACCCTTTCAAAATCTAGCGTGACCACTGCCTCGTCTCGCTTACCGAATTTCAAAGGCATTCAATGGAACTCTAAGGACCCGGTATCGATAATTAATGCCTACAAGGAAGCCTTCCTACGCCAAGAAGAACTAAAAAACTCTCTGGCTTCTTCTGATAATTCGAATCAGTTACCTTCTGCGCGTACCTCTGCAGAACCCATAAACGAGTCTATGGTTACTGATCTCTCAGATCAGCCGCAGATCCCCGCCACTGAAAAGACATTATCATCAGCGTCCGAGTCGCAATTAAATAAGTCGTCCACAACCGCTACCCCCGTATTGGCTTCGAAACGAGCACATACCAGATCACGCTCTCTCTTGGGCTCATACGACTCTTCCAATCCTCCTACAACTGTTCGCAGATCAGCAAGGCTTGCGAGCCGTAGGAAAATCACAACGGTTGACTCAACACCTAATGAGTCCACAATCCAACTCAATCAAACAAAAGAATTGGCTACGTCAAGATCGTCAGAGTCACTAGAAAGAAAAAGAAAACGCGTTATGGAAACTTCAGAACTTCCGGAAGGTAGAAAACGACGACCTGGCTTTTTCTCTGCCGCATTTGATGACTATGAAATGCTCCCAGTTCAAAACATCGCATCAGAAAAAGTTTCAGAGTCCACTATAGATACACCTCCACACACTGCATCCTCGTCAGACTCAGCAAAAACTGCAATTCCTTCTTTCTCAAGCGATGTGCTACCGCCATCTGCTGGGTTCAGATTTCCTGATTCAATGCAAACTGAGCTGCCATCGGCCGACTCAACTGAAAATGAGCGCAAGACGAAATCTGTACGATTCGATGATGCGCTTCCAAAATCCGCCTCTTCTCCTGAAACAGTTGAGCAGACAGCTTCCAAATTTTCCTTTTCATCTTCGCCTTCGTTTGGTTTCTCATCTAAACCAACCGAGGAAAATAATTCAGCAGTATTTGGTTTCAACAAAAACGCTACAGATTTTAAACTTGAAGCAACACATGTAGATAGTGGTGCAGATGCAAAGTCTCAGCCTCAAGTTGTCCCTAAAGTGCTTCAAGCATCAACTAACGGGTTTGATAAACAGTCCTTTTCATTGGGAAATGATTCTACTGGTAAAGATCAGAGTTATACGAAAGAGACCAGTGATAAGCCTCTTTTCTCCTTCGGCTCCTCTTCATTACTAAACAAAGGAAAGGAACCAAAACCACTTTTTTCTGCTGCAGAACCTACGAAAACTAATTCCGTCGACAACCCAGTTGAAATTTCACCTTTCAAGTTCGACAACCCAACTAGTTCCAATTCGACTAGCGCCTTGTCGTCTACATTTGGCGTCCCAATGTCTACGCCGTCTACTTCTGAGCCGACACAATCAGTGATCAATGCCCCATTCGCTAGCAAATCTTCGGAAGTGTCCTCCATAGAAAATAAAGGTCCAGAGGAATCTATATCTGCGAAAGGAAAGGAATCCGAGAGTGCTAGTATATCCTTCAAATCTGCTCCGTTACAAAGCGCTGCTGATGAGTCTGCCGCTGATCCAACAAAGATGCCTGCATTTTCATTTTCCACCACAGCTGATGACGGATCGAAGGCATTCTCGTCAGACCAAAAACAATTGTTTTCGTTTGGGGGTGCCAGTTCTAAATCGACGTTTCAACCTAAAACTGAATTTGCGCCGAAGCCAGAACATTTACCTAAAGAGGAGTCGAAGCCGACCGAAAGCAAATTTTCAACCAGTGATAATGGGCCTTTTGGTTTCAAATTGGGCACTAAATCTGATGAAGACAACGCGAAAGGTGGATCAGTAGAATCGAAGACGGCTAATGAAAAAGCTGAACCTCTTAAACCCGTATTTTCGTTTGGTTCCTCTACTACTTCTCAGCCCAGTTTTGGCGGATTCAATTTTTCGAGCTCTAAAGATGCAACGAAGGCGACTAGTTCATCAACTGCCGGCGCCAGTCATTTCGAGAACAGCAGTGACACTAAATCGGCGCCATTTAGCTTTGCTTCCAACGCTGAGCCGGAGCCGTCTTCCGTGAAAGAAGAAACCCCAGCGAAAAATCCAGCGGCGGCGTTTTCATTTACCCCTTCAGCTACTTCGGACAAGAATCCAAAACCCTTCTCCTTTGGATCCTCTACGTTTTCTTCGACTCCGTTTTCAGCAGAGGAGAAAAAAGAATCTTCACCGTTCTCTTTTCAACCAGAGCCTAAAACCACTAGCGCCTTAAAATTTTCTGCACCTGTTAGCACATTCTCGTTTGGTAATGATACCAAAGCCAGCAGTACCTCTCCTCAAGCAGCGTTTTCATTTGGAAGCACTGCAACTAAGGAACTTACTCCAGATATAACGTCAAAACCTGCACGAAATCCATTTTCTGAGAACACATCTGGTAATAGCACTTCTGCGCCTCCAAATAATACTCAAGGACTAAAATTTGACTTTTCTGCTCCATCTTCTGGCTCTGGAAACCAATTTACCTTTGGTGCTTCGCTTGCTGCTTCCCCTGCTCCGTCATCGGCAGGGTCCGTTGGATTTCACACCTTTTCTGCGCCTAGTGCGCCGAGCTCGTCATCTGGATTTGGTGCTGCTCCGCAAGTGCCTACTTCATTTAACTTTGGTACTACATCATCGACGGCATCTAATAACCCAGGGGCAATTTTTGGATTCAATACGAATGGTTCCACCGGTGTACCTGTGCAGTCTACAGGATATGGATCTGGGAACGAATCAGGATTCAACTTCGGGTCTTCGACTATGCCTAGCGCCCCTATGTCTGGTGTAGGAATGAATGGCAACATGTTTGCGCCCAATACTGTGCCATCTGCAATGGGTGGAATGAATTCCAGTACTGGTGACATGTTTACTGCGGGTATCTCTACGAAAAGAAAGACGCTAAGACCAAAACCGCGCCGTCGTTAGAGAAGCGTCATATATAAAGACATTGCATTAGCCGAACTGATTCATGGTTCGGAATCGTAATCTGAATCAGTCATTTCATAGTCATATTCATCCCGCATATTAGCGATTTTTGTAGCTAGCTCGCTGCGCTCGTCATAGTCGTGCCATTGAAGCACTGGGAGAACTTGTAGTAGGTCATTAAGCAGGTAAGCTGTATCGGTTGTAGCAGCTAGAGCCAGTTTCGCGGTCTCGATATGCATAAAGTCCGGCAGCGAGGAAACGTCGCTGAACCGAGCTTTTACTTTAACGGCTTGATCGTCAGCAGGTGCTCCGTCACTGTAGCGATCTATATTCAGATACGACAATTCGTGAATAGAATGGCTTCTTCTCCTGCTTTGTTTCTGTGGGATTGTGTTTTTGCGATCATAAGAAGATTGACCGAGATTGAGTGATGAAGTATGGCCGAAAGATGCAGACAGCGAGCCGCATACCGAGCGTTTAGAACCAGAATTTAGTCGGTCACATAAATCCCGCAAAGCAACGTACTTGCTGCTGTCCCTCAATCTACTGGTGATTGTAGCTGTTTCAAAGACGGTACTGAAAAGGGCTCCTGAATGCCACCAGCTATCTGGGCAGTAGGAGTGCGTATTGAGCGCTGCATCTGCTTCTTGTTTTGAAGGGATTGTTAACGGTATGTAGATACTAGAAAGAGAGAACAGATCTACAAGTGATTTTGTGCGTGTATGTAAGCTCTGTCGAGCAAGTTTCGCAGCATAGGGCGATTCTATACCGAATGTGCACAATGGAGTCTTTGGCAGGTGATTATCGCAAATCTCTGTAATTGCTAGCGAAGAAAAGGCACCCCAAGCAGTATCGGTTTCAGTTATTGTTGTGACACCGGCTACAAGTTCGCATTCTTCCAGATACTTTCTGAACGTGTCTTCGAAGGCTGGATCGGCCTTAGAAGCTGCGTCGTATTCTGCGGCGCCAAACTCGTAGTGGGCAAAAGACGGTGCGGAAGCCGATTCTGTGTAGCCTCTGTGACGTCCATTCGGGTAAATCTTCGGGTCAATGTACCAGTTTTCAAGCTCGAAAAGGGACCGCGGGTGCCAGAACACCCGGGAATAATCTGTCCAATATTTGGTGTTATCTACCGATAGTTGATCAGCAGATTCGGTGCCTGCGTCCAGCGCAGCCCTGTACGGTGACACAGGTATTTTTGGTTGTGCGATGATCTGGGTAGAATCTTGCCACAAATTATGATCTTGTGAATACTGCTCTGCATACAGATCTGCAGCTTTAGGCAGGCCACCTCTACCGTTCTTCATGTCCCAGAGGATTGCGCGCGGCGTGAAAGTGTCTGTTCTCTGGTCCGCTGCCTTACCCTGCCTGAAACTAACGTAAGGATCGATATGCGATTTGCTCGTATACGAGAAATAAGACTCTTGTGCATTGTAGAAATGAGAAGTGACGTGGTTAGCATGCGCAGAGAACGATAAATGGATTATCTCGTGCATGTATGTTGTCGAAAAGCACCACCAGAAGCGTTAACGTCACGTGGGAGAATGGGTATACCGCCGGGTAACGTTGCGACCACCAGTCCTTTCATTCGACGACGCGCAAAATGGCAGAACAAATTTCGGACGATATGATTCTGAAGGCTGCTAAGCAACTGGCAGCAGAAAACCCGCACAATGCAGCTGATCTTGCGAGTTTGGTTGCGGAGGGAGACCGGCTTTACTCGCTGAAGCAGTACGATGAAGCCTCAGACAAGTACGCGGATGCGTGCGAGGTCAACATGGAACTGAACGGCGCTGACGACGCGGACCTGTTGCTGAAATATGGCAAGTCTCTGTTTGCCGTTGCGGTGAACACGTCTCAGGTGCTGGGGTCGGTTGAGCCGGAGATTGTTGCTGCTGCAGACAGCGAAGACGATGAAGAGCCGGACGCGCAGCCCGTCGCTGGTGTGTTCACGTTTGAGGGCGGGCCGGTTGAAGGCGACGAGCCAGACGAGCCAGCACCGGAGAGCGCTGAACCGGCTGAGGCGGGCCCTGAAGACGCGCCAGAAGCCCAAAGTGGCGACGAGGACACGCCCGAAGGCGACGGTGCGGGGGCCGAACCGGACGCCGGCGTCACGGACGACTTCGAGGAAGCATGGACTATACTGGACCTTGCAAGGACGCTGCTAGAGAAGCAGCTGTCTGAAAAACAAGGTAAACTGAGCGCAGAAGAGTTTGCCGGAAGTGATGAAGGCAAGTCTATTTTGAGGAAACTCGCGGATATTTACGATTTGCTGGGTGAAATTAGTTTAGAGAGCGAGTCCTTTACGCAGGCCGTAGTTGACCTGAAGGAGTCACTGAAGCTGAAGCAGCAGATCTTTGCCGAGACGTCGCCCGAAGTGTCTGAGTGTCATTACAAGCTTTCACTGGCGCTCGAGTATGATATCCATAACGAGAATAGCAAAGAAGAGGCCATTGAACAATTAGAGAAGGCCATCGATGGTGTGAAGGCGCAGCTTAAATCAGGCGAATCAGCAGACAAAGAGCTTTTAAGTGACTTGCAACTGAGACTTAAGGAACTAAAGGAAGGTAAGGACATTAAATCGGATAAAACCCTTGAAGAGGAGCTTCAAGAAGAAATCAAAGCTAAGATCGCTGCTTCGTTGGCGGGCGAAACAGCAATGAACGATCTGTCGGGATTTGTACGAAAAAAGAAACGACCAGCTGATTCAGCTAATGACACTGACTCTAAAAGGCCTAGACAATGAAATCCAGAGTTCATTAGCAATAATAACGGCATGAAAGCCATTTCGACCCTTACTGTTACAACAGGCTTTGATAATTAAGTTTGAATTCCAGGTGATTTGCGATTTGTGCGTCAAAAGATGCTAATTTTAGGTACGTCAACCACAAAGGATGCTAAGGGTTTTAGGTACGTCAACCACAAAAGATGCTTATTTTAGATACGACAACTATCTGGGTAAACTCCTCTAAACGAAAGGGACCCAGCCACGCTGAGTAAGCTGGCCTCATATCTGCAACTACACACTTTCAACATCAAAGGTTTCGCCTCTTTAACACTTCATTACTGTTTATTATCACCAGTGTCACTAGCTTTACGTCAACTTTCATCACGCCGATTTAAATGAACCGACCCATCAGTCTGACTTACCGATATACAATTGGACAGTTTTGATTAAATTAAGGTTTGCCCCTTTTTTCCTTGCCTATTGGCTATTTATTAATTTGTTTATTGACTAGCCCTCACCTTCTTCAACTAATTATTTTTGCTCTTTTCTCTCTTAAACATATTTTGCATTTTTTGTGTTTACTTGCTGCATTAAAAAGGACTAGAAAATGGCAAGGGCATGCAGATTAACGAAGTTCACCGTAATTTCGGCTCTTCTGCTCACATTTTTCTTATCCTCGCTACTGTTGCAATCTGACTCGATGGGATTTCGTAGCCACCCTCCTTTTCCATCAAATATCCAGCCACTCTCCGCGCAAAAGTACGACGTAGGGAAACAGGACGACACTCAAGAAGACCGCACTGGCGAAGATGCCAGAGAGGAGACACCCCTGGCGGACTTGACTGACCATCTGCCGTTACAGTATCAATACACTTCTTCTTATCAGACGGGGACTTCCGACTACTCGTTTGTACAAAATGATGCCCAGTCGCGCGCTCAAGCCCTTGAAAGCATAGCAAAGTCCGATAGAGTTGCATCTTCATCTCCCGATTTTACTGACAACCAGTATGATCACTTGATCATCACCGCTTGCCATACGATATGGAAAGGCGGTAGCAGTTTGGGTGAAGACGAAAGCGAATGGGATCTTGAAATTTATCAAGTTGGCCAACATAAAACTTTCATAGAACATATAAAAAAAGGCCTGCAACTCCTGTCATCTGACCCCAACTCTATACTTATTTTTACCGGTGGTCAAACACACGCTAACCTCGGAGCGAGATCGGAAGCAAATTCCTACTTCGATCTCACAGCGCAGGCATTTGTTAACAATTCCAAAATACTCCAGAGAATCACTACTGAAGAGTATGCACTCGATAGTTTTGATAACTTGTTATTTTCAATCGCTCGCTTCAAAGAGTTGACAGGTCACTACCCTCAAAAGATCACGGTGATTAGCTTTGAGTTCAAGCGTAACCGTTTTATCAGTTTGCATAGAAAGGCAATCAGGTACCCTATGTCTTCTTTTAGTTTTATTGGTATCGATCCTGAAAATTTGGAATCGAATATAGGCGAAAGTGAAATATCCTATTCTCTCAGGCCATTTGAATCTGACATGTATGCTTGCAGAGATCCTATACTTGTGCACAAAAAGATGCAACGAAACCCATTTCACCGAACTCCTCCTTACTATCTTACTTGCCCAGAACTGCTGGATATCTTAACGTTCTGCGGATACGAAGGCGAGATATACTCTGGCACCCTCCCATGGGACGGGTCACCACAAGATCTTAAATAACGATAGTCCACGATTTTATCTACAATACCTAACGTGCTACTTCATGTTACAATTACATTCGCTTCTTCTTATTATATTATCATTTCTAGATTGTTATATGTTAGGCTACGCTTTTGCGCAAAATACACCTGTTCATTTCTGACGAACTGGCCTCAATTCCATCTTGCCGTAGTTATTTACAATATTGTTTCAATATCGTTTCATGACTTTATCTTGCAACCTTCTTGCGTGGTAATTTATAGGTGTTCGTTCTAATTCCACCTTTTGTCTCTGGTTAGTGGCTTCTAAGTACTCGATTTTATATTCTTCGCATTTCGCAGAATTTGGTCCGTAAGAGGCCCAGCATTTGAGCATTTGTTGCAGCTTCAGTAGCGCAGGGTCTGCATCTTGTAGCGAAAACGGGTGCTTGACTTTTATCCGTCGAAATACCGGCTCGAGAGATTTCCGAGCCATCCTTTGTGCTGATAATATGACGATTTATGTGTACAGCTGAGTCGCCCGCTTACTATTAACAAAAACTGTTCACATTGTAGTTGCCATGGTGATACAAGTGTCAAAATTAGGAAATCGACTATCGGCAACACCGAACCAGCATGCAGTACTATATATGTGAATATCGACTTTCAAAGCTACTCAATTGCTAAAACTAACTCTTAGTTCTATGCTTACTATCATTATTAGTGCATTGACTTAATTCTGGACAATACTTAGACCAACCTACCGGGACGTAGCATTATCAAGAAATCTCTAGATTTCACCTATCAATTGAACGTCTTACTCAGATAGAAGCACGATTCATTGTAAGAGAACATTGATTGAGAGAAAGTGCCCAATTTCCATGCACTCTCATTGAACAATTGATGACACAATTATAGATGAATGAACGATAAAACTAACTGGAGCTCTTGCAATACTTTGTTGGAGGTTGTCCGATTGAAACCACTTACTTTGTTTCTTATAATAATCTGATGGAGATTCTAGATTTCGGGTTAATTCACAATACGCCAAATATAATGTGTATATTTCTATATATGGGATTTTTCTCCGTCAATACCCTGACCTGTCTGCTCACTAAAATTCCTCTGTACCATTACTGAAGCGAACTAAAACCTATATTGCAGACAGAATGGAAATCTGTTTTAACCACCTAAACTGTGCTGTGTTGAACCTCTACTACTTTACTAGGTATATTACGGACAATAATAAATATACATTAACTAGCTAAATTAGAAGCAACACCGGTGTGAAAGTACTGGGGAACCATGACACCAAACAGCACATAGGTATTTGGCAGATTACTAGCATTATTGACCAGCAACAAGTATTGGGGGAATCAATAATGAATTAATCGCATTGAAACGAAATGGGTACCTGGAGCAATAGCAGCGTGGAAAGTAGAAAGAGAACATTAAGGTGTGAATGCTAGTTTCTTATATCGACAGCGCGCCTTCGAAGACAATAAATAGAACAGAAAATGAACAAACAGAAAGACGAATATCAAACGAACAGCGAAACAAAGGGATGTGTTTCAAACTGAAAAGAAAAATAAGCGACAAGCTACGAAAATCCAAGCACACGTCTATCGCTGAGCTTCAAGGTCAGATACTGGAGAGACTGTGTCGGCCAGTTCTGTGCCAGGACTAGTTTCAGTGGTGACTGTTGGCTTTGGCTCCGAAGATACACCAACGGAAGACGACCCAGAGCCGGTATACTTCCATGTGGAGGGACCAGTTCCGTTGATACCCAAGATTGTGGTGGTCTCTAAGGCATCATTGATGTTCCTCGTATTCTTGAAGTTAAGTATCTCGATTATAGCGAGATGCAGAATGATTACCCATACCACAGCACCGAAAGCGGCAGAGGCGCGGGCAGTATCAGCCGGGGTGTACCCATAAGGATTACTGCCGTGGACAGCAGCTTGAGCGATCCAGGTAGCAAACCACCATATAGAAAGAGCAGCCTCGATGACAATGAAAGCGAGAGGAATGACCAATGATTTCCATATAAGCAGAGCCAGAACTTCGTAGAGGTAGCACAAGAAGGTTATGACCGCTATGGCCACAGCATTCGCGTCAGCAGCGTAATAATGACGGAATGAGTACCAGAAATACGATCTTCCACCAGCATAGTCAAAGTTGCCAACTGAATAGGCCGAGAGGCCTAAAATTAAAATAGACAAAGGTAGGAGCGCGAAGCGCAGGTACATGGGGACAGAGTACTTTTGCATTTTGGTACCTGGTTGAAACTTGGAAGATATGAGCTAAGAATACGCGTGGTTTAGTAGAGGGGTGAGTAATCAAGTAGAGCCAATTAGAGCCAATTAGATATAACTTTTCTCAATTGACACGCAAATAGTAATTGACAGGTGATGTAAGGATACGGGAGGCGGCAAGGACCAAGAAAGTATTTATATAGTCAGTGGCTCTTGGAAACCTGAAGGTCTTAACCGAAAAGTCAAACATTCCTCTACCTAGTTACAAACTTAATTAAGGTTTTTGCGTTGTTGTAACCTAAAACAATGAAAATAAAGTGCTTATTGGGATAAAGTAGCCAATGAAATTTGACTGTTTTAAATGTTATTTTGATCACAATCAACTCCCCTAGGGGCAGTAAGAATGTCGACCTGCTTATGAGGTTAATAAGAAGAGCTACGGGTGGACCCCTTGTTGTAAAATTCTATCACAACTATATCTGAAATACCAGAGCTAACAAAGTTTCAAACATTAGAGTTTAGAGACACGCTGTTGTGATTATGACCGGGAAAATGAAAGATTTAGTTTCAGTGATGTGGATCATAGCCAGTTTTCGGAAAATCTTATTTAACTCTAGCTGGAGTTTAAGTTTCCGTACAGTTCGGTCCAGCGCTCGGAAATAAGAACTGAGACTTGATAGCCGGAGTATAACGCGTTTTGCGCATATAAGGAAAGTAGGTGAATGTATTTATTTGCATAGAGATTGCATCCAGTTTTAATAAAGATATATACTAGCTATGTCATTGAAGAAGCGAAGTCAATAGGCGATTATTGACATGATGTCAGCAGTGACAATGAGTGGCAGTTGGGACGAACGCGTCAATATATCCAGATCTTAGACTTGCACTCCACCAGTATATCTGTCATAGCTTCAGCTGTAACCAAATGAGTTCACCGATATCAAATTTTAATAATATGTACTTATTAAGTTTAGAAACCTCTTTCTTTATGCAAAACAATTAGCGATTTTAGTTTTACAGACACTAACAATTAATAACATTCCCTGATCTATTAAACAGCTTTCGCCAAGCCCGAGCAATTTATTTAATTTTCATGTGAATTAGATTAATAGTTAAACCAATTATTCTTGAACTTATTGAAGCATTTTAGCCATCTATTAATGGTTTGATTTGCTAAATATTAGCATCTGTTTAGCTCATGCGTATCCTATATATGACAGATCGTTCGGTGTCTCATCGAAAACTTCATGCCTTTTATTAATGAATATCTTTCTCGATCAAACTCTATTCATGCAAATATATTATTAACCCCAGAACGTTATTCATATTCATAAATCTAAACTTCATTATTTACTTTAAGCTATAAATGTCGTCTCATGTCATTCACATACCATTGTATATCACCGATCGTTCAAAACCCGTAGAATCCTATAACCTTACGTATCACGTGCGGGCTCCTGGGCATTCGACACTTCCTTCTACACTATAGACACATATTGCATCAATTCTATAACATTTATATTAGCAGTGGCTCACTGCAACGACTGCAATAACTTCTCGCGATCGCTAGCGTTTAAACGCTTAATCTCAAACGCAAGCCGGTCTAGCTTGTCCCTCGCTAAACCTTCCAGCTTACCGCTAATCGCCTTCTCGTTCTCCTCGAACCACTTGACAACAGCACGATCGTCAGCGCCGGCCCTGCCAATCCAAGATTTCAGAATAGAGATGCATTCAAGCCTTGATGCAGCACCGTTCTTAGCAGCAGTGATTTGCTTGTACAAATACTCCTCAAGAAGTCTGCGACGAGCCCGCCAGTAGAAAAATCTGCGCACATCGTGTAACTCTAATTCTTCAGAAATAGCACCCTTAGCTTTCATCCGCGCAGACCGATCGTGCAAGTCAGCAAACTGCAACGCGACTTGCTGGTAGATAGGAAGCAATTGGCTTTCGCGCTCAGCCATCTGAATCTTCACTTCAGATATCTCGTCGGCGCTCAGCCCCTTCTCCTCAAGCTTACTTTTTAGTCGGTTGTATTCAGGATCCAATCGGCTCATAATATTCGCCTTAATTTTGTCAGGCCTCAGTTTGATTCCAACCATGCCTTCAGGCTCAAGAACACCAGCACGCGACTCAACGTCAGCATACATCTCCATAAAGTCAGGGTTGATGGAAGGATCAACAACTACCCATGAACCTCCACGCAATTCTCCTTTAGGAGGAATATATATGAATATCGGCTGCTTGTATCCAACAAGCGCATCAACAATAAACGATCCAAATTTAAGTACTTCATTGTACATATCTCTTTGTCCACCAGAAAATCCTCTCCAGTTGGCAAGAATCATTAATGGCAACTGTTCACCATGGTTGAAATCGTTGATAGCTTGGGCTGTTTTAAAGGCAGAATTGGGGTACCAAACTTGCCCAGCTTCTTGCACAATTTGCTCCGTAGAGGCCATATTAGCAGGATCCGCAGGGATAATGTTCTCAATGGATCGCGTTTCAACTCCAATAACTCCAAATGGAATACCACCCAAGCGAGCACGTCCAACAACAACAGTTCGAGCCCAGCCTGAAAGTGTCTCTTGAAATGATCCTTTGTCAAAAATACCATACTCAAATCCATTATCGCTTTCACAGCCAGCAATAAGATGTCTAACATCATAAACACCTTTAGGAGGTAAGAAAGTAACATCGCGATCCCATCCATCTTCTGATGGCGCAATTGGCAAGGGAGCATTGCGTTCCGCTGGAACAAATGCTAGCCAGTCAACGATCTTTTGCACACCAGCCATGTCATCCCTGACAGTAGCATGAGACACACCATTCTTGAACATGATCTGTGTTCCGCCTAATTGCAAATTAGAGCTGTACACTTCTCTACCTAATAATTTGTTGATAGCTGCAGCACCAGTAAGAATAATAGGCTGTCCTTCAACTTGGATAGCACGTTGCCCAAGTCTCACCAAATAAGCACCAATACCAACTGATCGGCAGGTAACAAGAGTAATAGTGAAAATATCTTCGTAAGCACGAGATGTAGATCCAGCAATAAGTCCAGATCCTTGCAAGCATTCAACGCCTAATCCGTTCTGTTTACCGATAATGGTAACAATCTTGTGGCGAGTCTGACCTTTCTCAGTAATTTCCTCGGTGAGAACAACCTTGTCCTTGCCATAAGTGGTGTCCACCTGCTCCTTAACCTCAGGAGTAAGGTAAAGATACTGGAAGCCAGCAGTAGGGTTGGTATCGTCGTTCCAGGCAACTGAAAAGAGAGGAACAAGTTCATCAGCAATACCGATACGAGCTCCAGAATTAGCAGACAAATATATACGTGGAAGTCCAAGTTTGCGAGCAAGTTGAGTGACTTTATTGAAGAAAATATCTTCCTGAGGTCCAAATGAGCCAATTTGATATGTAATATCATTAGCAACAATAATGAAACGGCGACCTTGAGGACATTCAGGGGTGAGTGCATCGACCATCCAAGCAACCATTCCACAATCATTAGCACCAGGCTCTCTGGAGATCTCCGTAAGTTCTCCATTCTCATTCAAGAACAGCTCTACAGCTTGGAAGCAATCTTTAGGTGCAGAGTTTTGTTTTCCTGCCTTGCGGTTCCAGCTCTCAACAACAGCTTCGCGGAATAACTCCGGGAAATCATACACAAATGTTGTTCCCATAACGTGTGCGCGATATCTTCTAGGCTGCAGCCATTCCTTCGCAGGATAAGGTGTATGAATAGGGCGCAAATGCATAGGACCGGGTTTATCAGGTGTTAAAGATCGGAATACCCATTCTCCAGATTCGTTTCTCGATTCCATGTATAGCTGAGTATGCACAACGTATCCAAACACATTGTCCAAAATGGCACGCAAAGGATAAGACACGCCAGTGGCTTTATCCAAACACATTATGCGAATTTCAGCAGCAGTGATACGTAAACGCCACAAGCGACGACCAAATCTTTCCAAAAATCCGCCTAGAGCATCCATAACATCTTCGTGAGAGACAGGGAATTCAGGACTAAAGTTGATGAAGATATGATTCATATCAGTGTTATCAACACCGATAATATCAAGGGTGTCGAGAATATTGCCCATAAGTCTGTTAGTCTGCGAAATTAAATATTCGGAGGGTGATATATCAGGACTGACTTGACCCGTGCGTACAACAGCTCTCACAAAGTATCTCATATCCGATGCCAAATCTTTACCGATAGCCTTGTACACATGGATATTGTGGTTTTCAGTATGAATAGCACTAACGTTATAGTTGGATAGCCGTCCTAACTCCAGCTGGAAAGCCAAAGCAGGCTCGATGTGACGAATACTCTGGTCTTCAACGTAAGCAGGTCCACGGAATGTGAAATAAGTAGGATATGAACCAGATTCATGGCCACACACAAATGTGATACGGCGAACTAAATGCGACAACAAATCATCCTTGAACTCGTCAATGATATCCTTGAACTTATCTGAAAGCTCATCATCACTGAAGCCTTCTGTGCTTGGAAGAAGAACGTTGACAACGTTATGAAGTGTTTCGTCAGGTTTAGTAGCAGATCCAACAGGTCGGCGACGTGGATCAACAGTGCGCTTAGCAGAAATAGACAAAGCACCAGAAGAAGGTAGAGTCTCCAATATAGCAAGCAAAGACTCGTAAAGGTCATCAATGTTGGCGCTAGACCCACATGCACCATAACGAGTAGGCTCGACAGCGTTGGTACCTTTAAGGAAACTCAAGTCAGAGACAGAAAGAGCCCGTCCAAGAGAAGAAACTCCAGCATTGGCAAGCGAAGCTTCATTATTTCCCTGTACGGTACTAACAGGAGGTCGCATGCGGAATGACCAGGAAACAACTGGTGGAAGGTCAGGGTCGATATTATACTTAAAATCAAAAACATCGTAAGCACGATAAGCCCGTCGAGCATATACTTCCAATGCCGCAATTGTGATGTAGTAATCAGGGTCATGAAAGAACAAAGAAAGCACATCAAAAACAGCAAACTGAGAGTCAATGACTTCCTGCAAGACGCTCAAGGAAGGAGTAGTGTGTTCGGTACCAACTTTACCATACCGAGTGGGGATGACCGAAGAATACAAAATATGCTTCATCTGCTCTGCACGCTCCTCCAATGAAGGCAAAGAAGACTGAATCAGAACCTCTCTAGCTCGCAAGACAACTTTAGCAGTGCCACGGGATTCCAATTCCACAAGTTTCCTCAATAACGGACGAAAATGCTTGGAAATGTCAGCAGAAGAGTATTTTGAAACAACCTCATCTAATAGAGCCAATATAAGCGCATTCTTAGCTCCGACACGACTGTGTGACACAACTATCTCCACAACACTAGCCAGATTATCTTTTTTCTCGTCACGTAGCTTCAGAACAGCATCTTCTTCACGTGTGTTGGCACCAGAAAAGACAGACTCGACTTCATAGTACTTCTCCAGCAAGTTGCAAACGACAGTACAAGCATATTCATGCAAACCATTTTTGTAGGATTCCGCAACGCGTCGCAAGTTCTCAATATTCATATTATATGCGGACATGTCTTTGTCGCTGATATTCTCTTTTCCGAATTTGTCAATAGTGTCCAACAACTTCTTGGCAGGGAATTCTTTATGAGAACGAGAGCGACTCTTCTCCACAATAGACTGCAACACAGGTGACAATTTCGGTGGAATACGGGATGAAGCAGAAAAATCGGATCGCCATTCAGCATAAGGAAGCTCTGGGTTACTCAAAATTTCTAAAAAGCTATTAAGCGTCTCTCTCATGACAATGGCATTATCATAACCGTTCAAAATATCGCATAAAACACGATATTTTGCAGCAAATACCTGATCAAGCTTCGTTCCAATGAGTCTAGGAGGACCATAGGTAGATGGAATTTGGCCTTCAAAGGGCTGAGCGTGCTTCACTTTAGAAGGATCGTCAAGAGCTAGAATACCGAGAATATCACCGGCTTCCAGAGTGGCACCAGGTTGTTTGATTAATTGAACAATACCATCTTCAGGAGCCCTTAATGACATATACGCTTTCATAACTTCAATTTCAGCAAATGTTTGTCCAGCATTTACATGGTCTCCATTATCGACAAGATATTTAACCAATTTACCTGGTGAGGTAGTGCGCAACTGTGTTGGGTCACTTTCTTGCTCAAGCTTGCAAGTTTTGCCATCAACCGAAAGACGCAGGCCGTCAGCCTCATCATTCCAATACACATTATGAGACTTTCCATCAATAGAAATTAATAAGCACCCATCAGAAAGCTCTCTCAAACCGACTAAGCATTTAGAGCCGTTAATAAATACTCGAAACAAGTCAGAAGATGCTTTAGTAACTGTAAATTTGTATTTGACGCCTTCATATATGAATTCCACACGCATAACAGAAGGAATGATGCTGCTCGATTGCACTTGACCTTTTTCAAGAGAATTAATGTACTGTGTTTTTGCTTTGCAGGTCAGCATGTGCGCATTGGTTGCGGCACCACAGAGTACGGCAATCATGGGATCAGGGCGCTCAACAGTCAATCGCTTTGAGATAAGTTCGTCAAGCCAACCGGTAGTGATTTTGTTCTCCTCGAAAGCTGTGGTTTCCAACAGTTTAATTAAGTACTCAGTGGTAGTGCGGAATTCACTTCGAACAGTGAGTTCACCCAAGGCAATAACCATATTTTTGCGACTGGCGGTACGGTTCTCTCCGAACGAAAAGACGTGACCAAACTGAGAATCAGAGAATGAATGAATACCACTTTGGCTACTAACAGAGAAATACCCCCACACGTTAGAAGAAGAGCGGAAGTTCAAATCCTGAATGCTGCCCGAAGAAGGTCGGAATCCTTCACCAGGATCTTCGGAAGTAATACGGCAGGCGGTGCAATGACCTCTAGGCTGCGGACGTCTTTGCGTCTTGAGAGACTCCGGGTTTGAAAACGTGAAATCAATCTTAGTGGTAGTGTGAGGATCGACGCCATAGAGCAAGCGAATGTCGCGAATTCTATGGAGAGGAATACCCATAGCAATTTGAAGTTGTGCAGCAGGCAGATTGACGCCTGTGACCATTTCTGTTGTGGGATGCTCCACCTGAAGACGAGGGTTTAACTCCAAGAAGTAAAACTTATTATCTGCATGCGAATATAAGTACTCAACAGTACCGGCAGAAACATATCCGACTAATTGGCCAAGGCGGATAGCTGCGTTTTCCATCTCTCTAAAAGTTTCGTCAGGAGCGATAGTTACTGGTGCCTCTTCAATAATTTTCTGGTGACGTCGCTGAACAGAACAATCACGGCCAAACAAGGAGATATTGTTTCCGTACTGGTCAGCTAGCAATTGAACTTCTAAGTGGCGAGCATTGCCTGCCAATCTCATTACAAATATAGGAGATCCAGGGACTTCGGATATTACTTGTTGATATAGGGCAAGGAAATCTTTTTCATCGACGACCTGGCGAATACCCTTTCCACCACCACCTTCAGAAGCCTTGATCATAACAGGGAATCCAATAATCTTCGCCTTTTCCAATGCTTCGGCAGGAGAGGAGCAGCAGCCTTTCATGTACACTTCGTCAGTAACGGAAACTATGCCGTCTTCCCGCACTTCGACGGTGTCAACTCCGGATCCAGACCAGGGGATGCAAGGGACTTTTGCATGCTGAGCGACAATTGTAGAAGAAATCTTGTCTCCAAGTGAGCGCATTGCCGAGCCGGGGGGTCCAATGAAGACGATTTTGCGAGGCGATGCTGCGAGAGCCTCTGGTAGCAGGGGGTTCTCTGAAGCATGACCCCAACCAGCCCATACAGCGTCTACTTTAGCACGCTCTGCGACGTCGACAATGAGATCGACGTTAGCGTAATTGTTATTGTTAGTCCCACCGGGTACTTCGATTACCTGGTCCGCCAATTTGACGAAGTCGGAAGTAGCAGCCAGATCTTCAGGGGTAGCCATCACAGTGAACGAAATCGCGAATCTGTCCTGGAAGGTCTCATAGGCCCATTTCCTAACCGACCGGATTTCCTTTACAGCAGCGATACCATTATTAGCAATCAGTATTGACTTGATAACTGTGTGACCGCCATGGGAAACGACAAAATCTTTGACGGCCGAGGGAGGAGCTGATTCTATAGAGTTGAGGCCTTTGAAGTGCGAAGCAAGTTTATCGTGTCTATACTTGTCATCGTCCGGCACAACTCCGTTAGAAGGTTCTGTCATAGCTGTTTTACAAGGTAAAGGACACGAATTCGACGTCAATATATGTTTTTTGTCGGTCGTAGTCAAACAGTGGTAGGCGCGTTATGAAAGAAACAAGCGGTTTGCACTTGACCAAGACACCACACACGTGACAGTTATCAAAAACTAAGCAGCCTGTTTATACAACAGAAAGCACTATAATAGCAGCAGGTGAGTTTACAGGCGTTCACACGTATATATACAGGTATATATACGTATTCGGTCTGTCGCAGATTAACAGAGTTTGAGTTTGCGAATCTTGTTGGGGTAACTAAGTGGTCCGTTTAGGGACAGAAATAAGCGCGCCTATTTAGAACCACAGCGCTTAGGGTGCTGGGTTATGTGCATAGAGTCGCTTTATATAGTTCATAGCATATCCAAGTCGCTACTGCCGTTCGTGCTGTGGTATGCTGTTCGACAACCTATTATGCGGCTACAATTGACCGAGAAACTGTGCCTCTCTAGTTGCTAGTCTGCCTTGCTCTAGGTGCACCCAGGATCCGTGCTTCCCAACAGGGTGGGTGTATACCAGGCCAAACCCATCCACACTGAGAACATTTTGTGACCAGACAGGGCCGTCTCTATAGCAACGAACTATTACACCAGGTCTTCACGTATTTGGCTGCACTTCGTCTGTCCATCGCTATACAGACTAGCTAATTTGACTAAACAGGCATGTCTCGGAGACACCAGCTGCGACACCAATCGCGGCATCAGTCACGTGGTACGTCAGTGCCTGTAGAAGACTCTGAAGTGTACTTGTGGCGCCGCGACGCCGTGATTGTATCTGAAGGATCCGACAAGGACTCCTACTCGTTCACGACCGTGCAGTGGCTCCCTGTGGGGCCTGAATCGAATCCATCCGGGGAAACCGACGTTATTGTGGCATATGGCGATGATGATGATAAACTGGTGTTTGAGTACACCAAATTAGACGTCGCAGAAGTCGAAGAAGAAGCGCCCGAAGCAGATATGGGTGACTCTTCAGAGTTTCGCAACGCATTGGGTGTTGGTGGTGAGGCAATCCCTGGTTTGTCTGCCTCCACTGATCAGGCGGCTCAGGTACAAAAGGATGCCAAATTAGAAGCTGCGGCAGAAAAGGCTGCCGAATCTGCGGCAACTGGCGCTAATTTAGAACCTGCCGAGACTGATACCGATGTCAAAATGTCCGATGCTCCCACTGAAGTGCAACCTTCTACTCAGTCCACTATCACAGAACCACTTGTTTCAGAATCTGAGAACAATGAGACCCTGCTTTTGTCTCAGAGTGAGCAGCAAAAGCAACTGCAAGGCCTAAAAGCTCCGGAAGCTAAGGCCGCTGAAGAAACCAACAACGAGCCTGAACCTGAACCTGAACCTGAACCTGAACCTGAGTCTGAGTCTGTCTGAGCTTAAGCTTGCTCCTGCCGAGCCTGCGGCCTAAACACTACAAATACCAAAATAACCGACCTTTACAGCCTTAAATTGAGTCATTGAATTCTATGTTATTGTGCTTGCAATTGTATTCTATTTGTCTCTTACGTCGTGTGGATCTGTTTCTCTGCCAAGAATGGGTTTCTGCTCGGATCGGTTCCAGGAAGCTTAGCAATCACTTTCAACGCTTCTTGTTTAAGTTTTTCGAGCCGTTCTTTTTCACATGGTAACTTAATCAACGCGTCCTCAATACCTGCAAGGAGCTTGAAGAAGAAGAGCTCTATAGATAATATCATGGCTTCAACTATTAGCTCAGTAGTCTTTTCCCTGTAACTGGTCCTGCACTGCGGTGCCAATCTGCTGAGTTCGTCAACGTACTCATTCAGTTCGTCGTCGGCAATTATCTGAAACTTGCTCACAGGAATATTCTTTGCTTTCAATTTCGCCATTCTGTCTTGAAACCACTGCCGTTGCACTTCTCGTGGCGGAAGAGCGACTTTCTTTGCATAAACCGCGGCAATAATTCTAGCCTGCAGCTCGAACCCACGAAACATAATTGAAGAAACGGAACGCCCAACAAAGGACAAAGTGGGGTCCTCAATAGAAAACATCATCAAATACACGTCTTGCAGATAGGACGAGTCGTCGCTCAAATGAACATATTTGTCGTCAATGAACGGAAACCGGCTAATATAGCCAGTAGCGAAAATAATAATATCGTAAGAGCTGTATGTGCCGTCAGAAAAATAAACATTGCCTTTATCGTCAACTTGTTTGATCGCGGGACGTCGAAGAACGATAGCATCAGTGTCGCAAACAACTTTAAACCACGGATAGTACCAGTGTTTCGAGCGTTTGGAAACATGAATTTCGGCGTACGGTGCAAGGTCTCGAATGCAATCAATGGCAGAAAAGGAACTGCCGACTATCAAAACTTTTTTACCGATATACTGGTGAATATCTGCCTTGTAATTGACTGTGTGCTCAATACGTCCTTTAAAGTTACTCAAGAGTGGTATGTGCGGAATTTTCGGATAATGGAATGCACCCGAGGCAATCACAACTGCGTTAAATGTCTCGGTTTTTGTTGAAACGCTTCGGAAAGCGGAATCCGTGATAGTGTAAGAGATGCTCCATTGGTTCTGGTCAGTTTTCTCTATCCATTCGACCCTCGTGAGGTATCTGATACGTCGACTAAACTGGCCCGCAACTTTGCTCAAGTACTGCGAGACATTTTCTTGGTAGTTAAAAGGGTATAGTTCTTGGCTCTGAGAAGTATAGGCTGGATCAAAGGAGAACGTCATGTATGCTTCAGCAATATTTGTGTAAAGTGACTTGTACACTCCCCCTGTGTACCAGCGAACATTCGGATCATCAGTTGTCTTAAGCGAAACATTGTCTTGCAACCATTGTGGCTTTATAGGCATTGACACCGATTCGGTTGATTTCCCATTGGATACGTATGAGAGATCAGTCCGGTAGTTAGTGCAGCCAGACCACAAGCCACCGGGTTTGCCTTGTTGTTCGAATACAGTCACATCAAGACCCTGAGCTGAGAGCTCGTGTGCCGTGACTAGCCCAGAGGGCCCTGCGCCTATTACCGCGACTCTTTCGATGTTGAAAGCTGACATTACTAAGACACATATGTACAGCGCCTCTAGGAGGCTGGAGAGTTGCGCAAGGAAGGGCTAGATGAGTCAGACTTTTTAGGGACAAAACTCTGAAAAAAGCTAGAGACTGTTTCGCGGTCTTGAAGGCCCTTCGGAGTCACGGAAGGAGACGAAACAGAAGGAGTGTTACCTGTTGTGGGTGTAAGTGAAGTTCGGCCTCCGGGTTTGGGAGTCGGGGTACCAATAGCGCGAGTATCGTGGTGAGCGGTACGCTTAGAGTCGTTGGGGCTTGACTCGAACATTTGTTGCAAATGTGCCAGAAATTCCTGTTCTGAAGGCAGTTCAGTGTCTAATTGAGGTTTTACGCCGTTCGTCTCTGAAGCGTTCCAGATCGGGTTTATAAACGGGTCGTAGAGTTCGCACAAGGGACGGGAAGAGTTGCTTTTCATACTCTCAGCCAGTGCGGCTGCGTATTCCTCGTAAGGAAACTTAGCAGAAATAAGTTGTATTCTTGATTGAGAATCCCATCCGATCGGTATAAACAAATACTGGAAGTCAGAAACGGATGCTGGGAACTGTTCTGACAAATCGATGGGTTGTTCGCTGGAGAGCAAGGTGTTGATATACGCAGGCAGCAGGCTGTTCTTGGTTGTAGTGTATGCCGACACAAAGGCAGTAAATCCTGACAGTTTCAGAGCAGTCAAACGAATAAACTGCTCAAAATACGATAAATGTGACTCGCGCCAGCCCATTGCATTTTTAATCATGTCCAGCTTACCGTTGTCGACCAAGACAATCCCTGTAAACACACCAAGACACAGACTGGTCTCTTCAATCAACGACGGTGCTATTTCTGTATCGGAAACAAGTGCAGATGTCGATGCTGGTATTCCATAGCTCTGATTGAACCGTCGCACAAGGTCCGAGCTGGTGTTTGTACCGACGCAAGTGGACAGAGCGCATAGCCAGTCGGAAAGGTCTGCCGCCCACGAAGAAGCGTTTGACCAGTCGCAAAGCAACAGTACAGACACACGGGGCGACTTCTCTATCAGGCTAGAAAGGACTTTTTTATAAGCAGATGCGGGTCCTGGCGCGCAGTACACGTGGCACGTGACATTGGACCGCGAATTGTGGTCATATTGTGGGATCGCAAAGTACTTAAGAGTATACCCCACGTGTCCATGGTTCAAGGGTTTCTTTGTTTTTGGTAACTGAAATACTTGCAGAACCAAATTCAATACAATATCCTGTATCTCGCCACTTCCTCCACACAGTATTAGCGTCCTATGTGCAGACTTGTCAGTTACTGTTGCAGCATCTAGTATATCCCGAAACATGGCTTATCGAATGGGACGTTCTATCTAGACGCACAGTAACCATAAACAGTCATCAACTACACCACATTCCAAAAATAATATAAGTAATGGGCAATTTCTACTATTATAAGACTTCTAATACTACCAGAATCGAAAAATAAATCAATAAAGCACTGCGTCTAGGGGTATATATGACCTAGTCAAACTTTAATGCATTGAAGGTTTGACTAGTATATCTTACAGTCCGGTATTTTGAGGCAATCATACGCATTTTTCTGTATAACCTGCTACCAACATTCTGTATGTTTAATATCAATACTTTATATTTCTTTTGCATTATTTACACCGCTTGTTAAGGCGTCGTGCCCACACTCCAAATCAGACCGTTCTAACGGCGTAACGGTCAAACACCCCAAGTTAAAGTTGATGTAGATTTGTTGCTGTGACAACACCATTGACAACATATATAACCTCGCTGCTGGCTGCGTCGTCCTTTCGCAAGCAGATCTACTCTCTTGTAAACACAGTGACATCGATTTCTGGGAATACATCCGTCTTGGATTTGAATTTAAAGTGTACTGCTTGTCTTTCGCAACACGATAGATATACTACTGTTCAATCTCACACAACAGTGGCCATATATACCTACAATTGTGGCATTGGTTCCATAAATAGCATGCGATTGCTGACAACATCACAGAAATCTGTTTGTCATTGTATCTGAACTCAACTGAAGTCTTTAGATGAATTTACACAATCCTCTTCATTCTGAGCGTCGTAAAGCCCCCGTGTTGCTAAGCGCGGCTTTCAACCAGGACCAAGGCTGCTTTGCAATTGGTCACGAAAAGGGATTCAGAGTATACTCTACCGATCCCATGGAAGCTAGGGTGCGCAGAGACTTTAACGACGGCGGTATCGGAATTGCTCAGATGCTTTACCGAACAAACTATTTGGCCCTGGTCGGAGGAGGCCGATCCCCTAAATTCTCTGAAAACAAAGTTGTCGTATGGGACGACCTGAAAAAGGCCCCAGCGTTGAGCCTGGAATTCTACAGTCCAGTACTGAGCGTACAGCTGTCGAGAACACGTATTGTCGTCTGCGGAAAGAACAAAATACACATATATGCCTTTTCGTCACCCCCGCTACGGATCGCCATATACGAAACTTCGGACAACCCTCACGGTATTTGCGCTCTCTCCAGTAATCTACTCGCGTTCCCTGCACGGACCGAAGGACAAATTCAGGTTGTCGATTTATCACCACAAGGCCAGGAACGCAACTTGGTTTCTATAGTAAAAGCCCACAAGTCGCCAATAAGATGTATAGCTCTTTCCAACGATGGCGCATTCCTTGCATCGGCTTCAGAAGCCGGTACTATCATCAGGATTCACTCTACGCAAACCACAGCACTGGTTCATGAGTTTCGAAGAGGTTTAGACCGCGCTGAAATGTACTCAATGGCGTTCTCTCCTTCTGCTAGACGGCTGGCCGTCCTGTCTGATAAAGGCACCCTACATGTATACGATTCGGTAATGACCTCAGAATCCGTTTCGACTAACAGAAAACATCTCTTATCGGTTCTACCTTTACTACCGAGCTATTTTTCTTCTGAGTGGAGTTTTGTATCTTATCGCGTCCGCGAAGATGGCGTCTCGTCTCGCGGAGTGCTTGGCTGGTCTTCCGAAGACTCTGTCATCGCTATATTTCTAGAGAATGGACGCTGGGAAAAGTACGCTATCGTTAAGAAAGAGTTCACAGGTGGGCACGAGGAAAACAACAACAGCAAATGGGAACTTGTGCGTGAGGGATGGCGGTCCTTTGAGGATTTGTCCGATATATAAGTGTGAGGGATGATTATACAGTGCAGTTGCGAGGCTTTGAAGCAGGGGAAAGGGATGGTAATGAAGGATCTGCGCAGTACCTAGGTTTGACAGGAGTAGGTATTTTTGTTGGAGATTTGACGTTGTCCGATAGCGGTAGTGAAGTGCTTTCTAGTAATTGCTTCACCTTTTCGGAAAGGGCTTTAACGTCTATTCGCGGTTGTTTTCTTTGCGGTAGTGGAGGAGTTTTGCGATGAATATTCAATGCAGGGACAGGACTTGGAGTTTTCAGGCAGGACTTGGAGGATTTGCATCTTAGTATTTGAGGAACGCGTTTCGGGGTCTGCAGTTGTGATTCCGTTCGTGATAGCATTTGTGGTTGCGATTGCGATTGCGCTTTCACTTGTGATTGTGTTTGCGATTGTAGTTGCGGTTGCAGTGCCGATTGCCGTTGAGATTCTTCTTCCAATCGTAGTTCAGCGAGATTTTTGGACAGCATTTTTATTTCATCTTTGAGATCTCTTATTTCTTCATTTGCATGTTCCAGATCAGCGATTGCATTATTTGGGACGTGTACAGTTTGAAGTGCTTGTGATTCAAGAAGAGATTCGTACTTCTTTGTCGTTTCGAGCACCGTAGCTTCAGCTACTCTTAGCTTCGATTCTAGATCGTCATTATTCATTTCGAGCTCCACACAATTACTTTTACTCAATTTGAGGGACCTTTCTAACTCGGCGACTTTGTCTCGTAGATCTTCGACTAGTAACCCGGTCTCTTTTTGTGTTCTGGTGTACTTTAGTTTCCAGCTCTCCCTTTCGTCCTCCAGGGATTTGGTTAGTCGCGTTAATCGCGCTACTTCGTTCTCCGATTGGCTGAGTTGGGCCTCCAGCTCGCCTTCGAGTTCCCGAGAAGAATCTTGCAGCTCCTTGAGCTCCTTTTCAAGCATCCTGACAGCTTCGCAGCGCCCCGCGCAGCTCATGATAGTGCACACAAAAGACGTAGACGGCAGAAATGCACGCTTAGAGCAGTAATACAGCCGCGTATAAAATCGAACAGTAACCTAGGAAATTATAGGGTTAAGGGTTTGTGGCGAGTGCGGGCGATTAATCATATCAGTTGTACACCAGATCGGGCAAGAAGTTCCCCTCCTTTCGATTATCTTCGACTTGACGAGCGCCCTCCGAACATGTCGAGTATTTTGCAATATTTTCGGTTCGACGACTTTGTCGCGCTTGACGAGAAAACGCGCCAGGTCGTCGCGCGGTTCAACTACAATCTCATGTCTCAGGCTATCCCTCTTGAACTGTACCATCTCCCTTTCAAGCAGCGTATTAGCTACTACAATTGGAAGTATGAGATGTACATAACGGCTGCCCTTGTTGCATATTTTATTATCTATTATATCGGCAGGACGATGAATAAGAAAATTGCCGAAAATGTCATTAATAAGACTGTTCCCGTACTTCGCGAGCAATTCGCTCATGTTGGCGTGGGCCCCATTGGCGGAGAAGAGAAGCTTATTCGTTATGGCAGCTCTAATAGGTATATCACTTATGGCAGTGGCAGACTCAACGTGAGGTCCATTACAGTTGACGTCTCGCTGAAAAACCGCCAGGCTCTGCCTATGTTGCTGCTTGAATATGTGCTGGCTTTTGCCTTCGGTATGGAGCTTCCCCGTGATAAGGTCGACGTCAAGATCATCTTATCTGAGGCTGCTCGCTCAAAAGTACCAGGTTTCATCTTCGGCGTTGTTTCCAAGCTTCAAATGAAGGAGATGCGGGACGAGTCTTATGCTCTCTCGCTCACGAAGACAGTCGACTACCCCGAAGACGCCTCACTCGTTATTATGTCTGAACAAGCAGAGATAACATCGGTTGTGCTGCCTCCTATTAAGAACGCTATCAAGGCCGCTGCGCCTATCTTGGACGTCTTTTCGGTAGCTGATATGCCCATGGAAAAACCGACTTCAACCGAAGCTTTCGATAAACTTGTCAATCGCAGGACTATTAAGTTAGTTACTGGTACAGGCGATCCTGAAGCTCTCGCCGAATTGATTAATGCTGCTATTGAATGGGTTGATTTTCTGTCGGACGTCGAGTTCCGCGCTGAAGTCGTGAAGAAACTCAAGTCTGTGCGTGACGGCGAGCGTCTTAAGTTGAAAAAGGCCGAAGACGAGCGAAAAGCTGAGGAGATCGCCACCCAGTTGGCTGCCGACAAAGCGAAAGCCCGTCGCGAAAAAATGTCCAAGATGTCTCCTGAAGAGCAACGCAAGTTCTTGCAAAAGGAAAACGCTAAGGCGGGCAAGAAGAAGCAAAAAATGATTCGTTAAGCAGTGATGCTCACGAATACCAATGTCCAGATATTAGATTATTCTCTGTATTTTTCCAGACCTTTGATTTTTCGCGCGGGTCTTTAGGATCAAAATCTGCCAATTTAATTATGCAATTGTCTCCATGAATTAGACCGTAGAGAGTGCAGTCTCGGGTGGCCATGGCTACCTGGAACTTTTCATTCAATTCAGTCTTCTGATCGAGGATGCCAAAGGGGTCACAGTCGGTCTGTACATGTTTCAAGGCATCGAGGACGTGTGTGGACTGCATCGCTGCGCTGAAGGCCTGAGCTGCTATCTGTACCCACTCTTCAGGGAGATCATAGTACGACAGGAACCGTTTTAGCTCTTCGCACGGGTGTGACAGCAGCCTCAAGGGACAGTACTGGATTGTGCGTCCGCGCATCCGGTTCAGGGCGCAGGTACGGCAATGTACGGCGTCCAATGGCGCATTGGGCGAGGGTGCGAGCCATTTCGGCTTAAACGATATGCACACGATGCCGCTGTCAGTGTACACCACAGACGAGCTGCCATGGGTTTTGATGCGGCACGAACTGGGGTCGTATTGGCAATTTTCCAGCAGTAACACTTCGTTGGTGTCCATTAGCGGTACGGGACTCAATTTTTGTGCTTCTTCAAGTAAATCCCGCGAAATTGGGCGAATCTGCGGATCAACGAGCGCACGCGTATCGATTCCGGCCGCGCGCAGACGCGGGTACACGGCCGCAGTCATAAATGCATAGACCTCCTGCGAATTGGGAATCTGTTTATCGCGGCGAAATCTAAGCACGTTATTTGGAAAATCGTCGCTAGTGAAAACGACATTGGCTCCGCCGACCCCGAGAAGTTGGAGCATATGGTGTGGCGGGGTTGTCGATGGGCAGGTGACAGGTAGTTCAAGCTTTCCCGGTCCAGCGCAGAGCGACGCCGCTTGGAGTTGCTGCGCGTTCTACGTGACCGGTAGTTTCAAGGAGATCGATTAGCCACTGCAAGTTCAGGCCGAGGCTTAGTTCCCATTTCGCCTTTTTGGCTGCGTCCCATTTCGCCTGCAGGTGCGGCAGCGAGACTGTTGTTCCTGTACCTGATTTGAGCACCTTGATGACCCAAGATCGAGCAGCAAGCACTGTTCTGACGAGAAGCCCAGTGTTCGGCATGGCGATGATGTACTCGTCGTTACGTAGAGTAAGGAACCCGGCGCCGACGATGGTTTGGACCATTGACGAGGTCATTTCGTCCAGGTCAGTGTGGGACAGGGTGAGGGCATCCGGTTTGGCGTCTAGAACTTTCTGGAAGGCTATGAAAGCTTCAGGTGTGTCTGAACGGTTTTCGGCTTGTTTAAGCACGTTGCGGTAGCTGACAGCCGTGCACGCCAGCAACCAGGGGTATTCTTTGTGGACAGACACCGAGAGTAGTCTGACGACGCCGTCGCGGGCTGCTGCCAGCAATGCGCGCTCGCCGCGCGTGAGATCGTCACTCTGAATGAGCGCGTACAATCTGGTGGCAAAAACGAGCGGGGGAAACTTGGCACGGGTGTTGTGCGCGCGGATCAGAACGTCTCGCTTGATTCTGGCGGCTCGCGGTTTGGCGACCCACTCCGAGTTGAGATTGGCATCCGGTATGGCGTCCCATAAGCCACATTGCAATTTATCTATCGCATATAGTACTGTGCTATTCATTGGAACATACTTTACCCCTTAGAATCAGAAATAGTGACGCAGACGAGGAGGGCTCGTTCGCTAAGCCGGTATGGTAGTGTCAGAGTTCGCCCTTAAGAAGGTCCCACTGCGCCTTTTCTGCCTCTGACAAAGACAATGGCCAAAGCTGCCGACAAGAAACTAGCTATCAAGAACGCGCAAGCGTTGAAAACGCTTCATATGGCTTCGATTATTGTGAACTCGATGTTTGTGTTGTCATACTACTTCTTAAACCGGCCGGGGTCGTTGAAGCCTTATGTGATTCTGAGCATCCCGGCTTGGGGGCTGGAGTACGTGCTAGACAAGACAGGCCGCCCGACCGGTAACAGCCCCGGCAGCGACCTCTCAGCGGCAGGACTTACTGAGTACATGTGGGATGTCGTCTACATCACTTGGAGCTGCGTCTTGGCGTCTATATTGCTAGGTACCAACAAGGCATGGATCCTCTACCTCGCGATCCCAGGCTACGCAGCGGTCAAACTGCTGCAACTCGTCAGCGGGTTTACAGGCAACAAACATGCAACTACGGCAGCCGACCCGCAGCTGTCTAAGCGACAGGAAAAGCTGCGGCAAAGGGGACTACGTGCGTAACGTTGACCGTGATACATTGACTAAAAACAAAGGGGTTGAGAGAGATGTTCGTTAAAATGGACGGGGAGACCAACGGGAGACCTACAGGGAGAATAGAGATGACATAGGAAGAAAAGCAGTTGAATTAGTCAATCATTCGTCCTCCAGCTAACGGTCAGCTGAGGTCATGGTCATGTTGCCCACTAATAATAGACCGATCGGGTTCATTAACATGAAAGGTACTGGCCGCTAATTCCTAGTCACTGATGATGACCCGCTTCAGACCGCACCAGGCCCCGGAAACCAATGTCATAAGTCCAGCAGAAATCATCATGGGCCTGAGTCCATGCGTAGATCGGAAAATAGCGCCCGAAAGTGCACCAGCTGCTAACGAGTTAAGGTCGTCGTGCTTACCGCGATATGTGTCCAGCGAGCTGTTGATAACGTTGTATGTCAGAGCCAAAACACCGGCGCTGTTACCAAGGTATGGACCACGCTTGGTAACGGAGTTCAGCACATAGTTGAGTCGTAGTCTCGAAGAGGCATCGGCAGGTGCAGTTCTCAGACCTTCCGACAAACCGTAGGCGCCACCAAGACCTAAACCGAGCAGGTATGTGGCTCCAGTTCCGTAACACAGATCATCACTCCATCCACGACTCGGAAGTAAAGTCCGAGAGCCTGGTAAATCGCTCAACTCTTCGCCTTCAAGGTCTAAGAATTCCAGCTGACCCGGTGCAACACCGGATAGTTGCTGAAGCCTCGACGAATCGATGTTGTCTCCACCGATTATCGACGAAACAGTAGGCGCTATCTCGCCGTAACTAGAATCGCCTCTCGAATCCTGCTTCTTCGCACCAAGCAACCAAGAGAAATCCATTATTTGTGGAATAAATGTGGTAAATATCTGACAATCGTTAGACGTATAGTCGCTAGGTTGTTTCTCATATTTTTTTCTTCCCGCTCTCTTCCTAACAGGGAACTCCAAAAACTTTATTTTCCAATCTCTGATTGGCTCTTCGCTTTATTATCACTAAAGTGCTAATGGCCTGTACAAATTGCCTATATATCTAGATATTTTTTCGCAGATTAGGTGGTATTCGTAACGTGCGCAGTAGCTAGTAGGCAGCAGCTTCTGCATCCTTCCTCCACCAGTCGCTGACGGCGGTAATCTCGCCCGTATGGACGTCTTTCGCAATCCCGTTCATCACAGACCGCGGGTCCATGTAAGTTAGGTTGTGGTCCATGTTTCTCAGTCCGCGCATGCTAAAGAAGTACCTCCAGGAGTCCATACCACTCTCGTAATACGTCGTTTCCGGTATGAGCTGGTCGTGCAATCGCGGGTTCTTCACGGCCTGCTCGAGGTCCTGCTTAAACAGGTAGATACGCGCAATCCCTTGAAATACCGTCGTAATAATATGCGAACCACCCGCAGCACCGATAACAAGCTCGGCGTAGTTATTGTCGGTAATGATCACAGGAACTGTCGATGAAAGGGGCCTCTTAAAGGGTTCGATGTAGTTGTAGATTGAAGGTTGCAGGTCAAAGGCATTTCCAGTTTTTGGCACCGAAAAGTCGTCCATCTCCGAATTGAGAATAACTCCTGACTCTGCATCGTGAACCATGCACCCAAAATACAGATTCACGGTAGTAGTCAATGACACTGCCATTCCATGCTTATCAATAACAGAAATATGTGCAGTGCCGTGCTCGTCATTTGGTTCATACGAGGGGTTGTAGTAGCGCCAATTGTAAGTTTTGTCGGCAGAGACATTCCTTCGGACATCAGCAGCATACTCTTTGGTCTGCATAGTAGATATGTGTTCAACGCTGTCCATGTATGCCGGGTCGCCGAGCTCAGTGCGCGCTGATGACATCCATTTCATGGTCTCTATTATGTAATGTTGAGAAAGTGCGCTGTGCTCGTGTCCGGCGAAAGGGCCATCAATTCCTTCTATCAAATTCAGTCCAAACAACAATGCCGGTCCACTAGTGGGGGCATTCAAAGTCAGCACTTCTTTCCCGTGAAAGAATGTGCTTATTGGTTCTTCTATGCTGACTTGGTATTTTGAGAAATCGTCATAAGTAATAACACCACCAGATCTGGCAGCTTCGTTGACCATAGAATGAGTAATTGTGCTGTTGTAAAAGGCACTAATGCCTTCTATACTGACTCTTTCTAGGGTTTTGGCCAGTGCCTCGCGTTTAATGAGCTCGCCTGTGATATATGGTCTGTCATGCTTGTCGTTCCAGAGAAACGACCAGTTGGCTGACGGGGCCATGTCACCAAATATGGCCGGGTATACGGTTTTGAGGGCGACATTTACCACACGCGGCATTGGAAACCCCATTCGAGCCAGATCCACTACTGGATCAAACAGTTCCTTCCACGAGAGCGAACCGTAGCGCTCATGTGCGGCCCAGAGACCGGCCAGTTCGCCTGGGATGCCTACCGCCTTACCGCCGATTTTCGAAGTCAGTGGATTATCATCATACATGTGTTTGTGAGCGGCTGCCGGAGCCATTTCGCGGAAGTTTATGGCTAGTGGCGAGTCGTTGTGTGGGCGTATGAGCATGAAACCGCCACCCCCGATCCCTGAGCTGAACATGTTGACAACGCCTATGCAGAGGGTGGTAGTTATGGCAGCATCGACGGCGTTACCGCCGCGTTTTAGTATATCGACGCCCATTTTTGAGCATATCGGTACATCTGCAGCCACTGCACCATGTCGCCCGGAAACCGCGTGGGTCTGTGCGCTTAGAGCTGGCCGTGCGATCTTGAAGACATCAATGAGTACAAACACTGGTATGAACAGGAGTAGAAGCAATACTAAAATCCGGTTCGTTCTCTGTCGCTCAGACCGGCCAAGCAGCAATGACCGCTCATCGGAGGACGGTTCTGCCGCAAAAAGACGGAGCCAGACCATAGCGAGTTTAAACTTATATACAACTGATGGTGCTGTCTGTGGGGTGGTGATACGGAGTGAGTGGGGGTGGTATCTGGGGAGAATTGCAACACCAACACCAATGGCAGTTCCAGCAGATTGACCGGAACTGTTAGACAAGCAGTCACAAGAAGTTTTACAACGGCATTTCGTGCTCATGCATGTCATGATAATGGCTGCAATAGCTTTCACTACTAATAAGCCATGCGCATTGGACAGAACGAAGCGGTCGAAGGTCATTTTAGAATAAATATTAGAAGGGAGTTAGACTAAACTAAGCTAAGTTAAGCATTGATGTGGAGTTTGGGCGCAGGTGTGAGGATAGCCTTAACCAAATCGTCGACAACTTTATCAGAATTTTTCGACGCGGCTTCTTTAACGGCTGCCACTTCCTTCTCGACCTGCGCGGCGGCGTCAGATTCGAGTTTGGTGGTATCGCCAGAGTGCTGGGCCACGAAATCGTTAAAGTTCTTTTCCTGCTCTTTCTTGTACTGTTCAATTTCCTTTGCGGCTTCACTTCTGGCGGCTTTCAGGCGCTGCGTACGATAGGCTCTCGCCTTCTGCACGATTTCCTGGGCTTCCTTTTCGGCCTCCAGGAGGGTCTGGATTCCAGCTGAGCTTTGAGCAGACTGTGTGTTAGTATGAGATGTAATTGCAGCACATAGCGACAGACCGGGCTGTTTAGCGGCTATCTACTGCGCTACTAGCACTCACTTACCATTTTCAGACGGCGATTTTCTAGTGCAATTGTCAACAACCGGTGTAGACGAGTGTGTGAGAGTGCAAGTCACAGATAGGTACGGGCAGGTGGTAGGAAAATAAGCCCTTACCCTGAGAAGTAAGAGCTGCTGAGTGGGCCAGTGAGACTCCGATCGCGGTCACGAGAGAATTGAAAGCGAGCATAATCGATGGTCAGAGCTAAACCTATTGCTGTACTACTCGGGTCGTGTTTGTTTACCGGCAGCATGGTTGTGTTTGTGCACCGGCAGCAACGGCTGGAACGGCAGGCGCTGAAACAGGGAGTGATCAACGACGAAGAGCGCATGAAAGTGCGGAAGGAGCGCGAGCTGGAGGCCGCGCGACAGCTGCAATTGCAGGAACAGTACGAGAAGCTGCAAAAGACTACGAAAGTCGTTTAGTGTAAATAGACCCATTATGGGCACCGATGCATTGCGAGGATCATGACCTACCAAAGGATATCAGGGTTTTCATTGATTCGGGGACGTCTACCAGCGGTTCCACGATCGGTTCTGGCTCGCTTTTGTTGTTATTATTAAATTTGTAACGGTCTTTCCTGGCATAGTTGTATGTATGTTTTGTGTAGCGGTTACTTTTGCAGTCGAATGCGGTTATATTGACGTGCGGGTTCCATTTCCAGTCTTTGAGCGCCTCTTTCTGACGTTTTCGAAAACAGCGGATCTGGAAAGGTGTCAGGTCCTGCAGCACTTGCTTGATGAGCCGCGCAGAGGGAGTCTTTTTTGCGTAAGATTTCTGCAGTTTTTCTCTGTTTATAGAAGCGATCGACCGCGTATGAACTGCTAATGTGGCATCATTGGCGAGGAAATCGAGGTGTAGATCCGTGTGCAGGATTTTATCGTTGAATGTGATGCGCGGGAGACGTCTGAACCGGATACCGTTGGCGGCCAAATCGTTCACAAAATCGGTGACAGACTCATTCGGGTAAACTGGCCATATATATTTAGATTTTAAGTGACTGCCCTTGTATATGTGGACGTTTATATGTTTCTGAGGCATTGGCAGTCAACTGTCGAGGTGAACGGTTTGGGTGGAGGTCTGGTCAACTACGCTTTCGAGACTGCAAAGGTCAGATCCGCATCGTGACAGCCACGTGTGCAGCTGCATGCACTTCCTGTACCTGTTTCTCCAGCAAATTCCCGTGCACCAATTTCTGAAATACGATATTGAACCGAGCAACGATGTGGTGCGGCTGCTGCTAGACGAAGGCGCTGCTGGCAAAGACGGTCCCCCTAAACGGTACCGGTACAGTCTGGCCAAGCGGTTGTTGGCGCAGTGGGAAAGCCGCGGATTAGAGATCCCCGAAGAATTTTACGAGAAGTATGCTGCGTGTTTCTTGAATTGTGATGACGACAGGAATGACGATGCGCGGACCACAGTGGTTTGTTACTTCGTGGACAAGAACACGCCTATTAAATCGATTGAGGCTCCGAACCTGATCGCGTTCAACGGTGGAACCGGTCACAGAACATGGGAGGCAGCACTTGTGCTTGTACACTATCTGCATGATACGGAACTGGATGCTACAAGGGTGCTTGAGCTCGGCTGCGGCACAGGCATCGTCGGCATCTCGTGCGCGCTACATACACGGCCGCCGGAGCAGGTGATGTTGACCGATATTGACGGTGACGTGCTGGCCTTGTGTGCAAAGAATATAGCGCTGAACGATGTTTCAGATATTTGCACGATCCAGCAATATGCGTGGGGCGAGCCACTGGAGTCCCCACTGAACGTGCCTTCATTTGACCTGATTGTGGGCGCAGACATCACGTACGACCCCACGCTCGCGCCACTGTTGGCGCGATCGCTGTCGCTGCTGCTGAAAAACAACAACAAAGCGTTTATAGCGTGTACTAAGCGGAACGCCGACACGTTGAAGGTCTTTGAAGATGAATGTGCCCGTCAACGGCTGACTTGTAGTGTTCTCGAAACAACAAGGTACGCTGGCGAACTAATTTGGTTATCGGACGACGCACCGGAAGTCATCATATACGCGATCACTAGCGCATAACAGTATTAATATAAAGAACGAATTGGTTATGAGTGAATATTTATCCATTTGGTTAGTCTTCGTGCGCCTTTGACTGCCCCAGTCGGCGCGCAATAAGCCACGACTTCACCTGCAGCCTTAGCCTTTTGAACTCGTCACTTGCCCTGTCGAACGGCTCGATGATGGTGGTGTAGTTGTGCTTCGTCTCAAGTACGGCATTCGTCGCGAGAAACTCGAGGTCGAAGAAAATATCCGAGAGCGTGCGCGTGGGAGGTCGGATGAGCGGCGACAGGTGTGTTACGGCGACGAGTGCGATCTGCGTGAACCCTCTCAGGAGCGCAACGGCTTGAAACGGGAGTAGGTCCTTGAATAAAAACGGGTTGATCTTATAAGGCGCCGTGATGATTCGCAGCTCGACGAGCCATGAGAAGAAGTAGAGGAACATTTTCCAGGAAGTGCTCGAGTCATTGTGGAAGAGGAACATGAGGAACAGCATGGCGCCGCTGAGCGAGTAGTGTGTCAGGTGCGCCTGCAAGCACTGCAAAAACAGTTGCTCCACCGAACCGCGATATGTCTCTTGGATTACTGCCGGGCCATACCGGTCGTAAAGGAACCTCGTCGTCGGCCCATTCAATTTCTCGTAGAGTTTCTGGTAGGCGACATAAGCGGCATCATCGCCGCCGTTCTTGTCCGGGTGGAGCTGTAGAAGCATGAGTTTGCTCGATTTACGCAGCTCAGCAGGTGTCACGTTGTTGTCAACATTAATCAGGTGGTACGCTGTCGGCTCGAAATGCCAGATTTTTGCGATTGAGTGCGCTACGAGCAACATGCACACCGAAAAGTAGATCACCCGCTGTCTTCTGCGCCAGTCTGCGCCGGGTACCACCGTGCTAAGCACGCGCATAACGATAGCAGTACCTACATGCGGCGCGATGGACCATGTCAGTGCTGTTTCCAATAGCGATCTGAGGTCCATTGTATAGCCAAGTCGTGGGTCTTGTCAAAGTGATGGGTGGGTGGATTGGGCACCACCTGGGTGTTGAACCCTTGCAACCAACCCCACCCCTGTAACCTTCAGCTATCGACTTGACTTCCCTTGCAATGGGCGAAGACAGCGACGACGAGTTTGGTGATTTCGGCGATTTTGTATCTGAAGTCGAGGAGCCAAAACCCGCAAACAATGAAGACCTCCCGGACCGGCTGGCAGCACTGGTGGCGGAGACGTACAAGCCGCTTGACCCAGTGGCCCCGACAGCTGAACCACCATCAGCATCGGATTATACACGCCAATATAGAGACCTGGCGCACGTACCAATCCTGAACGCACCTAACTGGCAGAAATCAGTTATACGGAGGAAAATGCTGCTGCAATTGGGCATTCCTATTAATCTCGACGAGCTGCTGCCGCAGTCGGTCAAAATAAAAAACCTCGAAATGCCCTCCGCCAATAGAGAATTCGATATACCATCGCTTAAACTGCTTGCGAACATTTCGGAACTCGCTCTCAAGTCCATGTCCCCCGACGAACTCTTTTCTCACTACAAAAAACTAGTTGATGCTATTAGCATTGCCAGAACAGAGCTCCAGAAAGTCACAGCGTCAAAGGCTAAAACCGAAGCAGAAAAGGCTGCCTTCGAAAGCGTCATAGAAAGTCTAGTAGACTACGCAAAACGTCTCAGAGACAACACTATAAAACAAGCAGCAGTGCCAAAGAGCAGATCTCAGAGCCCGTCCACGTGAGTATCTCTGTTTATCCTCGCACTTCCGACACGAGCGCGCATTTATCTTCGGAGCACGTAGCCAGCACCATCTCTGTCGGCGAAAAATTCACATCGTGTACAACACCGCGGTGCCCAGGCAGCTTCTCAACGAGTCTCCCACTCGTGCAGTCCCAGATCACTGCAGTGCTGTCTTCGGACCCTATGCCTACCAGCCTGCTGTTGCAGGAGAACGACCCACGTATCGGACAGGAATTCATGCTTATTTTGGCTCCTTCTAGCTGTTTCATGAACCGCGACTCTAGTGGTACTGCGGGCCTGGTGTCCCACAGTTTGATCGTTGAGTCCACGGACGCCGAGAGGAGCATGCTTGAATCTTCGGACAGTTTTAGACTGGATACTGGCTCTTTGTGGCCTGAAAGCTCATACAGGACATTACCTGTCCGGAAATCTCGCGCCCGTATCCCTGATTCTACGCCCGCGGAGTATATTATCGGCCGATAAGCGTCAAGTTCGACAGCGATTACCGGGTACTGCGAATCGTATTTGCTTACGGGACGTTTGTATCTGGGATCCCACAGCATAACTGATCCGTCGTCTGAGCCGCTGGCCAGCATTTCACGACCCTTTTTATTTACACTGACTGAATTTACGACATCCTCATGGCCCCTGAATGTCCGTATGCTTGTTCCTGTTTCCAGATCGTAGGTCTTCAGCGTACTGGCGGCTGCCGCAAATATGCACGTAGAATCTCGCGACCATTGTAAGTCGGTGACAATGCCCTTCAATGCCGGCACCTGTGTAATATTGAGGCTATCTTGGATGTTCCAAATGAGAATCGACCTATCTGCGCCGGCTGTAGCGAGTAGCGTCCCTGTGGGGTCGAATCGGCAGCACCATATAGCGTCTTTGTGGCCTATGAGACGCCATACGGGCGCCTTGACCGCTGACGATCTATCGTGTCTTTGGCGCTTTACGAGGGCGCCTTGACCGCCATTTGATGCACGGCGCTTATCTGACATGGACTGTAAGCTGCGGGTATCGCGATCAAATACGAGTACTGCTTGCTGTGCTGCAGTGGAGTATGAATAAACGGCTTTTCGACCGGTGTGGTGAAGCTGGGGCAGGCAACCTGTGGTGGGATAGCAACGGCTTGCCTGCGTCCTCCTATCATTCGACAAAAAGGACAGTTCTACGCGGAAACAATGACGTCGAAGCCACTAAAAGCGGTCGGCGAGGAGGTCTGGAAGACGAAAATTGATAAAGTGAATGCGGAGCTTGTAGCTCTGACATATGGGTCGCTGGTGGCGCAGCTGTGCCGCGATTTTGAAGATAACTATGATCAGGTGAACCAGCAGCTGGACAAAATGGGATACAATATCGGGCTGCGCCTGATAGAAGATTTTCTAGCGCGATCGGGTGTGGGAAGGTGCAGTTCTTTCAAAGACACCGCAGAAGTGATATCAAAAGTCGGGTTCAAAATGTTTCTTAACGTCGTGCCCCGCGTAAGTAACTGGTCAGCAGACGGCAAAACGTTCAGTCTATATATAGATGACAACCCGCTAGCGGACTTCGTAGAACTGCCCCCACAGTCGAAGAACCTATGGTACAGCAATATATACTGTGGCGTTCTGAGAGGAGCCTTAGGGATGACGCAGATGCAAGTCCATGCAGAGTTTGTGTCAGACGTCCTGCAAGGGCACGCGGTCACCGAGATTAAAGTACAATTGCTGCAGATTCTCAAAGACGAGATTCCTGCTGCAGAGGAGTAGTAACAGATATAATAGGGCAGAATCGCTTGAATCGCTTGAATCGCTCGAATTGGGGCTACATCGCTCGAAAAAGGGTGCATCGTGGAACTCGGTACCGGAGAGCCAGCATTGTCCCATAAATATCGCCTAGCGATCTGTCTCTTACTTAGCGTTATCGCCGTTGAGGGCTTCGTTTGGCCTGTAAGACTAGAACTTTTGCCTGTGGACAGCAAGCGAAGTGCAGCTGTGTTGGCAAATACCTAACCTGCTATCTACCGCAGCTGGCGGTCATATATATATGTAGAGCATGCCGGTCGTTGCAGAGCGGTGCGGCTGACAGCAAGATCTGCAATTGGCTGAATGCTTGGCACCAAGTTTGCCTAGCAACCGCTCTTCATTTCATGGAGCAAGCACTAAAGTATAATAACCACCCACCGGACACCTTTGCAGATTGCTGCACTTGCGCTTGACGTTTTGCATAGTGATACTGTGCATTACATGCGAACATTTTCACTGAAGTCTCTGGCTCTTCTTATAAATATACTGAACGGTGTTAGGTACATCGCAGAAACTGCGTAACTGTGTGTTAACGTACAACCCTCGCAGACCTCGTACCTACCCTGATAAGCCTAGATACCGCGGCCCCACCCCCCAATCCGCTAGCACTTCTCTATATCCAGATTTTCAGCTTTCTCACTTATTCTTGCGCCGCCCCCGCAGCTGCGAACAAATCCCGTACTATTCTTGTTTTTTCAGATCAGACGGCTAACGCAGCACAGCTCATTTATTAAAGCCTTTTTATTTTAACGTCGTGCATATTTTCCGCTGCGCGCTAATTTCGCCTTTTGCGATCTCGCTAGTTCGTGAAGTTCTCTTCAATATTCACGTCTTCCTCTGCGCTGCGCAAAATCCGCCTTGCGTAATCCATCTACACCGCGTTCTGCCCGCAAGTGGGATATATTTCTCCGTCAAATATTACTAAACCTCTCGTTTTGCCCATCAAACGCGAATCTCCGAGTTCCAGTTGCCTGTGTCATCTCCTCCCTCCACTTGCATTAACTTCGTGCCTGTCGATCTCACGCTCATCTTCCCTTTCCAAGCCCCCATCTCCGTTTTGCACTTATCGCTGTCTGCGTCGTTATCCTAAGTCTAACGTCTTTTACCGACTTGCTTTATATTTGTCGCCCTCCTCGTCTCGATATAATATCTGCACCTGCACCTGCACCTGCGTCTTCTAGCCTCCCCTGCGCTTTGGAGTGCCCTTTTTAAACATCCGTGCAGCATGTCGGCACAAGAACACCCTTTTAAAGCGTTATTCCACGCTTACATATACGATTATCTTGTGAAAAACAATATGGCAGCAGCAGCTAACGCGTTCGCGCAGGAGACTGAGGTTAGGTCCTTTCGTTCTCCAATGCCTAACGAACCTCCCTCTGTTGGAGGAATCCCTATAGAATCTTCTGTCATCAACCCAAAAATGTTTTCTGGCGATAATATACCCTCGATATCTGTGCCTGTGGACGCGCCTCATGGATTTCTGTTTGAATGGTGGGTCCTCTTCTGGGACCTGTATGCTGCTCGGTACCGAACTCCGCAATCTTCGCAATCTTCTCGCGAATACCTTTCACGAGTCGCGAGATTGCGACAAGATATAAGAGTTCCTAATCCGCAAAACGCTAACCTGAATCGCGCCTCCTTTGTCGATCCTAATGACGCAGCACAATGGAATCCTGCAGCGGCGGCCACTAACATGGATAACTTATTTAATACTCGATCCCACGTTGTTGGACCACCTACAGATTATGACAAAAGAAACATTCGTTCTGGCGCACCAAACGTGGCTCTTCAACACATGCAATCAATGGCTAATCAGACATCGCCCACGATGGGATACAACACCCAGAGCTTGCCCGCTGGACAAAGAATAGGTGCTCACAGTATTCATTCCAAGCGCAGCGCTCAACAGTACCCTGGTGCCCTTGCAAATACTGATCAAAGTCATGCAGCATCGATAGCTGCGCTCGAACCTTCTGATTCCTCGCCCCGCTCAAATGAAATACCGCCGCAAGAGCTGATGCAAAACAAGCCAAAACGCCCTAGACTTTCACCAGACAATACTGATTCAATGTACTTTGACTCTAATTTGTCTCTGGACTCTCAATCACCATTTCCTGTTACATTACCCCCCGGTATTCAAAGTAATGCGCACCTTCAAGTTGCAATGAAGAGCAACAACATACCCGCAGATCAATATGGTCGTGCAATACAGCAGCTGAACGGTCCTCAAAGGAATTCAGGTCGACCACTGGGACCCCGTGGTAATATCCCAAACGCTGTACCGGGGAGCCCGGGCGCTGGTCAGATTTCCGTGGGCCCAGATGGACGGCCGCTCTGGGGGGATATCGGTGCCTCTAGCTCTCAAATGAACCCTTCGATAATGAACTCAAATTCACATAACAAGCAATTTGCAGGTGAAAGCGGTAATCGTCAAGACGGTCCACATTTCACTGCTCCTCTATACGAATACCAGAGTCAGCTAATGGCACTTGAAAACGAAAGTAAACGCCGTCTAATTGCGGTACGACAAGAACAGCAAAGTGCATTTAATATGAATATTCCGCCTAGCACTGGATTGGGTGATAACATTGGTCCTATAGACCAAGGTGCACCTTTGGATGTTAATTCAGGAAACTATGCGCCGGGTGCGCTGCCCGCTGGCGGAGTCTATCCCAGTGGCAGAGGTGCAAATGGCGGAGAATATTCACTGATGATGAATGGAGGTGCTGTTTCGGCGGGCATCAACGGTGCAGGAAGTGGTCAAGCGAGTAGTCCGTGGCAATCTCAAGGCCAGAATCAATCCATTGTTGGAGATTCTAACGCTGGAAAGGGATTTATCAATGGTAACGTTGTCAATGGTGCGCCGCAAATGCCCCCTCCTGGAGCAAGACAAATTGGATCACCCTCTATTGGCTCAGGCGCGAATGGTTCTAAGCAAGGTTCTAAAACCGCAGCGCGGCGGAACAGCAAAGACATTGGAACTGGTCCTGCTAAACGACGCGGGAAACGTGACTCTGTTGCTACTCCTGCGACTCCTAGTGGCAATGAAGCCGGTCAGTCACCGATTGCCAAGACTCCTCAGAACATGAACGGGATCAGGAATATGTCTAAGAACCAACCTGGATCAGGGTCGTTAGACCAAAGCAATCGTACTGATGTTAGTAGTAGCACTGGTACACCTGGAGGAATTGGTGGTATGGGTGCCCCTGAGTCTGTGCAGCCCAAGTTTTCTGTGTCTAACGAGACGGACAAAGGGGCCGATAACATGTCTATGGGCGAGCCAACATCCGATGGAATGCAAGGAGACCATAAATCCGACGAAGCCAATCGAGACCAGCAAGGTGATGCTGTGGAGATGCCAGGGTTTATTTTTGGATCTGAGTCGTCCAATTTGTTGCAGGATCTGCACGGAAACGAGAATGACGACATGTTTTATCTTTCGGGATATATCAACAACGGTGATGAGACTGCTGCTATTGGTTATGATTCAATGACTCAAAGTTATTCTTAATTTATAAAGAAACTGAGGACTGAATTACTGTTACTTTTTTCTTGATTAATGCTGTTATGTATTTTTAAATTTATATTAGTTTATGCCTTGTATGAGACGTATTGCCTATATGAATAAAGTGCATATACGAGGCTAGAGAATCGTAAATGGTAGCAGCTCTCGTCCTTGCACGAACTCGAGGCCCTCGCCTTCGTAAGATGTCAGAGGTGTGACCTCTACGCCTCCTTCAGGCGGAACCCCGCCAGCAGCTTTTACCCATCGCGCACCCTGAGAAAGCAGGTCATTGCGCGAAGATTCCGGGTTGTCGGATTTCGTCCCCGACGCGTTCTTCAAAGGCGAGAACTCGTCTTTGCGGTCGACTTCAAACAGGGCGAATTCCTCCAAAGGAACCTGCGGGAACACGTCAAATACAAACTGTTCTAACTTGTAGCCATTAGGTTCTGAGGGTTTTATAGTTGATTTCGTGTCTGCAGAATAGTAGGGGATCTTTTTGTGAGCAGCATGAAACGGAAGGTACTTGTTCAGGTCCCAGGACGGTATTTGAGACAAGAAGTCCATGGAATAATAGTGGTTGACGATGTTGGCGGCTCTAAATCTGAGTGCAGATCCGTTCGCCGTAAACTCAGTAGCCTGCATCAGTTCTGGGCTTATTTCCGAGTACTCTAGAACGGCAGGCCGATTGTTCTTGCACAAAATCAAACCGACTGATTCGTCGGCATCGCGTTTGCGAACGACTTTCGAGGCGATGCTGGCCTTCCTAGACATCGCGAACCCAATGAATGCAGGGTCAGCAACTTTGACAAGACAGTTATCCACAGCGTACGTGTGCACATGCTCGATACCCCTTTTCTTCATATCGTCGAGCACGCCGGATTTCAGCAGCCCGAGGTACAGGCCGCCGTTCCCGTCAGGTGCTACGGCGACTTTTGAAGGCGACTCCAGAATGATTTTGCCGGCTTCGGTAAAACAAGGAAGAATGCCTTGCGAGAAGAAGACAATTTGGTCCTTTACGCAGCCGAAGTAGTTGTGTGCCGCAAAGAAATCGATCGTCGGCTGGTGGGTAGGTTCGGATGTCATAATGTACCATGGGATAGGCTTAGTGGCGCTGGTCAACGACTGCAGTCTCAGGATCCGTTCTGCCTGCAGCTGAAATAGCGACTTGTGCGAGAATAGGCCTATATCGTAGCAGCCTTTAGGCGCCGACGATCCCAGACGGGTTCCTTGGCCGCCAGCCATCACAATGACGGCCACTTTTCCCGCGCAAATCTGCTGGCAGCCTAGCTGTCTCCACTTGTCAACTTCTGCAGTTTCGGAGTCCAGAATCGACCCAGAAGATAAAGCAGGTATAGGCAACAGGTCGTTATGTTGTGCTGATTTGGCGTTTTTCGAAGACTTAATAGCTTGTAGCACGTTAGCGCCCAATGAAGCGATGTCTACGCGCTCTAGTTGCTCAACAAGCGCACGCTGATCTTCCTCAGAAAGCTCATCGTATAAATCAAACACATGGCTCTGGCCACAGCGCTCGTACACCTTGCGAACAGCGTCTATAGTCATTAGTTGTCGCCAACCGATATACGTTTTTTACACAAAATAAATATTAGGTTCTGTAACCCTGTACCCTTGTCTCAAAAGCGCGAAATAAGCTCTCATCAAGTAGTAATGAGAAAAGCGTATTTAGAGCCACTCTTTCTAACGTTGCATTAAAGAACTCATCAAGCGTCATATTTTTGCTGATTCAGAAGTATTCTATTACGTGGCGCATTATATTTATTCAGAATAACTCAGAATGCCGCTGATGTACGACTGCTACCGGGATCTGGGCCGGCTGGTGGAGTCTTATGACCCCAAATCTGAGGACGCAGCGACCCTGGCCAACATGATGGCCAATATGATGGAACAGTTTAAAGCCATCTCTGCTGCTTCCAGTGCGCAGAACTCCGAATCGTCTGCAGACTCTTCTGATTCCGACTTCAAGCCCGGCATAGACGCAGAAAAAGCGCCTATCTTCCCAGGCAGAAGCACAACCGCTGACCTCTCAGAAATGCTCGTCAAACTGAATCAGCAGGAGAGCCAGCTCGCAGAGTACAAGCTGCTAGTCGCTCAATTGCAGGATCAGCACAAAAATGATATTGTGAACACTGCATCTCACGATTTATTGCATACAGACAGCCTACATTTCGAGTTTCGCAAATCACAGGAGGCCAACAGAGCCTTTCAGCGAGCTCTCATGGAAATTGGTGAGGTCGTCATAGCCGTCGCCCACGGAGATCTCTCCAAGAAGGTCACGGTTCACGAGAACGAGCTTGACCCGGAAATTATCACCTTCAAGCGCACTATTAACACGATGATGGACCAGCTCCAGCGGTTCTCTTCTGAAGTGACCAGAGTCGCTACAGAGGTCGCTGGTGGCGCGCTCGGTGGACAGGCTGACCCTGAAGGAACCGTGGGCGTCTGGAGAGAACTCACTGATAATGTCAACGTAATGGCTTCTAATCTCACTAATCAAGTTCGTGAAATCGCGGACGTCACACGTGCTGTCGCCCAAGGCGATCTTTCGCGCAAGATCAACGTGCATGCCCAAGGTGAAATATTAGGTCTTCAAAAGACTATCAACACGATGGTTGACCAGCTCAGAACTTTTGCTTTTGAAGTCACCCGCGTGGCGCGCGAAACTGGTGTAGAGGGCCGTCTGGGTGGCCAAGCTCAGATTAGAGACCTCGAAGGCATCTGGAGAGAGCTCACAGACAACGTAAACGCTATGGCATCTAATCTCACTGACCAGGTGCGCAATATCGCCAAAGTCACTACTGCTGTTGCTCGTGGTGACCTCTCGCAGAAGGTATCGGCTAATTGTCGCGGTGAAATTTTAGACCTCAAAAACACTATCAACTCTATGGTTGACCGTCTGCTCAATTTCGCAACCGAAGTTACAACTCTCGCACGTACTGTCGGTACAGAAGGTATTCTTGGAGGCCAGGCACAAGTAGAAGACGTCGAAGGTGCCTGGGCAGAGGTCACTGATAATGTGAACGCTATGGCTACCAACTTGACAACTCAGGTGCGTTCAATCGCGCAAGTCACTACAGCTGTGTCTCTGGGTGATCTTTCCCAAAAAATCGACGTTCAGGCCAGCGGAGAAATTCTCGAGCTCAAATCTACTATAAACGCTATGGTTGACCGACTTAGAGTGTTTGCTGCAGAAGTATCCCGAGTGGCGAAAGATGTCGGTATTGATGGTAAGCTCGGTGTTCAGGCGCAGGTATCAGATGTTGATGGCTTGTGGAGAGAAATTACTACTAATGTGAACACTATGGCCAGTAATCTTACTACGCAGGTGCGTGCATTTGCTCAAATTACTGCTGCTGCTACCGATGGTGATTTCACTAGGTTCATTACAGTTGAGGCTTCTGGTGAAATGGATGCTTTGAAGACTAAAATTAACCAGATGGTGTTCAATTTGCGTGAATCTATTCAGCGTAACACTGCTGCCAGAGAAGCTGCAGAACTGGCAAATAGTTCAAAATCAGAATTCTTGGCTAACATGTCTCATGAAATTCGAACTCCTATGAACGGTATTATTGGAATGACTCAGTTAGCATTAGAAACAGAACTGACTCAATATCAACGCGAAATGTTGTCTATTGTGCATAACCTTGCAAATTCGCTGCTGACAATCATAGATGACATTCTAGATATTTCTAAGATCGAAGCGAACCGCATGACAATTGAAAGCATTGCCTTTTCGTTACGAGCTACTGTGTTTGGAGCCCTGAAGACTATGGCTGTGAAAGCTAACGAGAAGCCGCTGGACTTGGTATACCGCATGGACAAGAACTGCAACGATCATATTATTGGCGATTCGTTTAGGTTAAGGCAGGTAATTTTGAATCTAGTTGGAAACGCTATAAAGTTCACGCAAACAGGTGAGGTGGCATTATACGTTCGAAAAGCCAGTTCTCCGAATCAGAATGGCCGAAAAGTAATTGCGGCTCCCGGCATGAATTTGGGTAACAATATTGTTCTTCAATTTTGTGTTGCAGATACAGGTATCGGCATTAGGGCAGACAAGCTAGACGTTATCTTTGATACATTCTGCCAAGCAGATGGTTCTACCACCAGGAAGTTTGGAGGAACGGGCTTAGGACTGTCAATTTCGAAGAAACTTGTCACACTCATGGGTGGAGACCTTTGGGTTAAATCGGAGTATGGCAAAGGATCGCAGTTTTTCTTTACGATATCTGTTCGTGAAGCAGAGACAGATTTGGACGGATTGGCGGATGTGTTCCGTCCCTTCAGAGACCATACTGTGCTTGTTATATCATCCCTGCTCAATGCGGAGCAAATAGAGCACCTAAAAGAGCTAATTTGTGAATTACGCCTAAAACCGATTGCTGTTTCGAGTGTGGAGGAAGCTCCGTTGTCAAATACTGCTGATCGACAAGTCTTTGACACAATAATTGTCGATACTACGGATAAAGCGGTGAGTCTGCGAGCATTGAATCACCTGAAGTATGTTCCTATTGTGCTATTGACCCCTGAAGAGCCTCGATTGACACTGAAAACTTGTGTTGATCTAGGTCTTGCATCATTTGGCAACTATCCGTGCACGCTGCAGTCTCTGGCCAACACGCTGCGTCCGGCTGTTGAATCGCGAAGCACTCCACTCGATTCAGACACTCAGAGAACGTACGATATTCTACTTGCGGAGGATAATATTGTGAACCAAAAACTAGCTGTGCGCATTTTGGAGAAGTATAAACATCAAGTTGATGTTGTGGAGAACGGTCTGGAAGCATTTGAAGCTGTGAAGCGAAAGAGATACGACGCGATTTTGATGGACGTGCAGATGCCTGTGATGGGAGGGTTTGAGGCGTCTATGCGTATTCGGGAATGGGAAGTGCAGAACTTTCAAAACCGGCGACGAACACCTATTATTGCATTGACGGCGCATGCTATGCTGGGAGACCGTGAGAAATGTCTTGAAGCGGAGATGGACGAGTACCTGAGTAAGCCGCTGAAACCTGCATTGTTGATACAGACGGTGAATAAATGTGTACAGATGCCGACTATGAATCGGTGAAAGCTGGCTATGGCATATTTCGGTAGTTATATTAATTATTTATTATAGTAAGCAAGACATAAGGATTTGCGTGACAATGTGTGCTGAATGAGTTCGATTTGAGAGCGGAAATAATACAGACTTTAGAACAAAACTTCTAACTTTAATTTTAGTTTAACTGCTGTTGTGGTGCAGCGGGAGAGGTCTGAGGTCGGTTGCTAGAACCTGTCCTTGGTTCGAGCCCATAAAGCGTCCTTGTTGAGCATTGCGGTGAATATGACTTGCACCTGTGAGTAGTCCATGTGCATACATATTGTAAACTTGCCTGTACACTCGAGGAAAGCAATTTAGCAGAGACCAGGCAGCCGTGGTTGCGGCTTCGGGGATGGCGCTTTCGGTTCATTAGGATAAGGGGGACGATTGATCTCTAGGGACTTTACCCTGCGTTTGTTTTTGTTTTGTTTGTTAAGTGTTTAGTACTGGATAAAAGCAGCAGATGGCCTTATAAAAGATCGCTGGTGGTGTAGGAAGAGACCTGTGATTGGCCAGCAGGCCGGGGAAAAATCTGCCTGCGAAGTCCCAACTAGATTCAAAAAAAAGTCGAAGACTCTTCTAAAACGTCTTTCTTTTGCAGCATTTTTTTGCGTTATAATGTCGTTAATAAAAAGTGAAGAGCAAGCTATGCTGCTTGACGAGAAGAATATTCTCCAAGAAGAAGTTGTGCAGAAGTACTATGTTGCTGGACAGATCTGTCAGACGGCATTGAAGCATGCTCTGCGCCAAATCCAGCTGGGCGCGCCTATTGGCAAGATATGTCTTGAAGTAGACTCTATTGTGCGCTACTTAATCGCTAAAGTATACGAAGACGTCAAAGAGAAGGGCATTGCCGAGCCCGCTACTATCAGTATAGACAACGTGTTCATGGGTAGCCGTCCTGAAGGATCAGGGTCGCCTGCATCTGCTGGATCACTGGCGAAAATTTCGTTTGGCGCGCACATTGACGGATACACAGCGAAAGTAGCACATACAGCTGTTGTTCAGCCCAGTCGCGAGGGTCCTGTGGAGGGAGATGCCGCAAATGTTGTGTGTGCGTCGCATTTTGCAACTGAGGCCGCCGTTCAGCTTCTGGCACAAGGACACGGGCGATCTAGCGTACTGCGGGATGTCGTCGAGCGCGCTGCGGCGGCGTACGGGTGCAGTATTATTCCCGGTACACGAATTCGCAGGATTCGACGGTTCCTGGTCGGCCAGAGCGAGCTCAGCGACGAAAGCGGCGGTGAGCTTCAATACAAGGGCATTGTGTGGCCGCTGCCCGAGCACCAGGCGGGGGACGACGATGATGATTTTGTAGCCGCTGCCGGCGAGGTCTGGCTAGTAGACGTTCGAGTTGCGGCGTCTAAGACCGGAAAAGCGCGGGCGGTTGACGAGAAAGCGCGCGTGTACTGCCGCGATTTTGGCGTACACCATGACCTCAAAGTGAAGACATCGCGCACGCTGCTAGGCAAGATCGACAAAGCGTTCTCGGTGTACCCGTTCAGCGTAGACGCGATCGATATGGCCGAGAAGGATATTGTTTTGGGTCTGTCTGAACTAACAAAATCTGGTCTGGTCGTCGCTGAGCACGCGAAGGAGTGGGTGGCGCCAAAAGCCGTGACGGCACGCGAAATGACTACGATCGCACTGATAGAGAAACCGTTGCGACTGACTGGAGGCTCGTCGGTAGCTGCACCCGCCTGGGTGCACTCGGTCTACGACCTAAACAGCGCAGAAATAATGTCACTCATTGATGTTCCCAGTTACGAAACAATTGACGCCGCTGATGTCCCGGAAGAGGCACTCGAGGTCGGTGGTGAGGAAATGACCTTAGACTAGGATAGGCCCATGCACCGAGGATAATAGATTACGACAGTCGGTCAACATCTACAGATCGGCGAACCGAACTAAAAACAATAAAAGGTGTGTTATACACTGCAATCCCTAAAGTGTATACAAAAAAAATATACAAGCATTAGCAGTAGAGCAATAACTTAGCATGGGGAGACTGTCTCCACGGAGGAACTCGGGCTCTGTTACTGGCTACTTGGCAGCGTGTCTCGGAACGGCCAAACTCGTAGCAAATTTATTCGCCCAACTGGTCAATCTGCTTCGATATTGCATCAAGTTCCTTGCGGTGCTTTGCCAAAGCCTGTTTCAGTTTGTCGAGCTTCTCCTTCTCCTTTTCGCGGACGTACATGTCCTCCTGGGCCTTTTCACGCTTGGTGAAGGAGTCGCCAGAGGATCGCGGAGCGCCAGTGTCGCCGGCAGCGTAAAATCTCGCCATTACAGGGTGGATTGAGGTCTTCGAGGCGCGAACAGTTCTTGACAGCATTGTTGGATATACTAAAAGTGCAAATTAGTGGCGTTCACAAATGGTATGCAGATGGCTAGGTCGGAACCGGGGGCACAACCAAAAGATCAGGAGAAATTACTGTTGCTATGACAACGATAGTAGTGAAATGAAAACCAACAAAACGTTGACATGATCCTGCGCAGATTATATATACTGCGATCGATACTGTTACGGTCTTATGGCTACTGCCCAGACGGTTTTAGTAGGCGGCGTTCCGTATGACATTACGGAGGAGCAGCTATCCGGGATCCTCTCGACGGTAGGCCCAGTACTGTCGTGTAACCTAGTGTTTGATCCGAACACTGGCCGACCGACAGGCTACGGGTTCGCTGTATACCGCGACATTGACACTGCACAGAGCGCTATTCGGAATCTGAACGGGTATGCTGTTGGCAACGGGTTCCTGTCTGTGAAATCTGCCGGCGGTGACATGCCTATGGCGGTACAGAAGGCGCTGAATAGCAATGGGCAAAGCGGTGGCCGAGGTGGCAGTTCGGCCTTCGAGAAGTTTGTGCCTACCGCTGAGCAGCCGCTGCCGAAAGGCGTGCAATTGCATAACGGCATGTCTGCTAGCGAGGCGATTAGTAAAGTGATGTACGCTATTCCGATTCCGCAGCAGCTGGAGTTCTTGCACAATGTGCAACGGCAAGCCGATGCCAACGAGGATATGGTGATCAAGCTCCTTGAGGCCGCGCCGCAGCTAGGATTTGCGATCGTGCAGAGCCTACTGCTTACAGAACTTATCGATGGCCCGAAAGTAACAGAACTCGTTCGCAACAATGCCGATGGCAGCACAGCGGGATCCAATCCCTACCTTGCGCCTGGCGCCGCTGTCCCGACAGGCACGCAACCAGCGCAGCCTGCTGAAGCCGATGTGTCGACCGGACAATCGGACGGCACAGAGAACGCTCCGCAGTCTATTGACGCGGAAACACAGCAGCAGATGATCAAACAGGTGTTGGAATTGACGCCCGAGCAAATAGCCCTCCTGCCGGCCGACCAGCAGGAGATGATCCGCCAGGTGCAGCAGCAGTTCCAGAGTGCTGCCTAAAATGACCAGAGAAAACACAGAAAGGAACTCCAGTTTTGTCCTTTTACTTATATTACGACATCCTAGATTCTACAGCAAATAATTCATATCGCAGCCATATAACTACATGACGATCATTAACTAAGCTACTTTTCACGCTTGTTGGGCTTCTTGCCGGTACCGCGAGTCTTCTTGTCACGATTCTTGCGTTGCTTGCGCTGTTGTCTGCTAGAACGCTCGGGGGCAGTAGCTTGACCGACACGAATACGGCGATATAAAGGCTCAAATTTGGTGAAAGCCTCAGCTGAGTCATAAATTAAAGCAAATCCAGTAGACTTTCCACCACCAAATTGTGTGCGGAGACCGAAGACGCTGATGACATCCTTTTCGGAGCCGTACATCTCGGCTAGACGAGCTCGGAGATCGTCTTTGGATACATTTGCAAGGTTAGGATGGAGAACATCGACAACCATCTGGCGTCGCGCAAGTAAGGGGTTACGAATAAATCTTCACGATGTTAGTATCTCTGCTTCTGCTACTCCATGCAAGGACTCGGTCGCTGCCACTATAGTAACGAAACTCGCGGCATTAATACCTGGATACGGATCGATCAAGTCGTCGCTATATTCCAGGCGCATGTATCTACTTACTTTCGCGTACGAATGGTGACGGAATCACTCATGATGTATGTGTCGGGGTTAGTAGGTTCAGCGATTAGTACGAGGTGTGGGTATGAGTGGAGTGCGTTTTTGGTTGCTATGGAATAAACTGTGACTGCGAAATTCTTATAGCCCTATATGGTTACCCCCAGTAGCCCTGGTTGGAGTGCGCTACAACGCATAAACTCTATTTACGCAGTCATTTAAAGGAACTAGCCTGTCGACACGCCATCAGCCCGACCAATATGGCTGACGAACCCGCAGATACGAACGTTAGCGCGACCGTCACTGTAGAGGAAGTGCTAGAGAAGCAGAATGAGTTGATGAAGCTGCTTGAAGACGTAGAGACCGTGCGCGCAGCGCAAGAGAAGCTCGACAGCGAGAACGCGTTCCTGCAAGAGTACATTGCGAACGCTATGCAGAGCGGCCAAATGGCGAAGTAGGTTGGCGACGTATCAAAGCAGCGCCATCACCGTCGGACAGTTTTCCTTTTCTTTCTGTGATTTTTTGTTGTGCTTTGACTGAAGTCGACGTGGATACGACGATCGTCTATGAGAGCGTTTTCCATTTTGAAGTAGGCCTGTTCACAGTCTTCCTTGTGGACGAAATCTATGAATGCATACTGAAGAGACGCGCCAGTCTCTTTATCTTTTTTGATATCGCAGCTTCTGATAGGTCCGAACCGCGAGAAGATTGTTTTCAGGTCTTCTGCTGTTGTCACTGGGTTCAGTTTGCACACAAACAGCACGTTCTGATCTGGCTGTTCTTCAGAATCTTTGATGTCGCCCAGGAGCTCTAAGGTGAGCGCCTTCGACTCGATTTTGCTATGCGTGGATGGCGTTGAGTCGATGTCGCTGGTAGCGTTGCTGATCGCGTAACTGGAATTTAGTTTCCTGCTGGAAATGGGGTCCATTATTGTAGTTGTGCTGAGCACGGTGAACGGCTGGCCGTTGATCAGCTCCTGCCCTTCTGCGACTTCGCCAAAACTAACTATATCTGCGTGATCGACCGCCGTGTCGGCCGTGTCGGCTTCTATCAGTGCAATCATACCATCTGAATGCCCGTCCTTATCGATTATAAACCCAATAGATCCTTTAGAGTGCGTGAGCGTGCTACGCGGTATGAAGATTTTCCCTCCTGCGCCCATAGATCGAAGTGCGCCGTTCGCGCTCTCGAACGCCACTGAATCGTACTGGCGGTATGCGCATCTGTGCACAAACTCCAGACAGAGCGCCAGACACTTATCGACGTCTAAATCTACAACGATGTCGCCAATAGTGGTTTCGAGTAGCACAGACATGGCGTGTTGGCTGACTCCCTTGGGGTTAGTCTAGTGGGGGGAGTAAAGGTGTCAGTACCCCACGGCGAAAGTGTAGCAACGACCCGCAATGTGCAGCTCTCCTTCCCCCTCTCCACTCCTGTGACGTCGCTGATTTTCTCGGTTCCCAGTGCCAGTGTCTGTCTGAGAATTGACCTGAACCTTTTCGCTCGCTGTTCGATGCTTGCACGACTGAAGAATTTGCCACTGTACAAAATGAACGCCTCCCACACTATACACACCGCCGCCTGCGTTATTATCGGCGACGAAGTACTCAACGGCAAAATACGTGACACGAACTCTAACTATTTCGCCAAGTATTGCTTTGGTCTGGGGATTGACCTGGTACGCATCGAGACCGTGCCCGACTCCGAATCCGAAATTATCGAGGCCGTCAGACGGTGTGCCGACAAGGCCGACTTCGTCGTGACATCCGGCGGCATCGGCCCAACTCACGATGATATCACATACCCCTCAATCGCGAAGGCGTACGGTCTCGATGTCAAACTCCACCAGCCTACCGTAAACAAGATGGCACAGTTCTCCAAAATCGATCACAATGACAAGCAGCGCCACGACGCGCAGATGCGCATGGCTCTATTGCCATACAGCGAAGACAAGTCCATGGCAGACTGTCTCTTCGTTGATTCTTCCTTGTGGGTACCCGTCGCCGTCGTCGCCTCCAAAATTTACATCCTCCCCGGCATCCCGCAGCTGTTCGAAAAGCTCCTGCAAGGCCTCGCCGCGGTGATCACCCCGCGTCTGCACCCAGATGGCCAGCAGGTGCGCATGCTTGTCCTAACCTCCGTCTCAGAGAGCGCTATGGCGCACTTCCTCACTCAATTACAGGAACGTGTCAAAGAGTCCAAGATTAAAATAGGATCCTACCCGCACTGGAAGATCCACAAAAACACCGTCTCGATAATTGGCCCGCGAAGCGAACTGAGTTACCTGAACAAATTAGCCCAGGACGTCGCCGATCATCTCGAAGGCGAAATCATTACCCAGGAGCAAGAAGAAGAAATCTCCAAAAGGTAGCCTTTATTGCTCTGTAGAATGCAGCATATTGCGTCGCGTCGCGTCACTTATGGTTTATACTTGTCAACGCCCCGGATCCATAGTTTGGCTATCTGGTCTTTGAGCCTGTTTCCCGGCCCCCACGAGCCCAATGACCATATATGCTGCCGATCGAATTGCGGCGCCGACTCTCTTGGATTATAGGACGTTCGTTCTTTTGCCACGGCACTCGGAAGTGTGTTTCCGAACTCAATTGGCGGGTGCTCGACCGGTTCATGAACCGGAGAACTGGTTTCTGTTCGCACTTCCCACCATGCATCTGATCCGGTCATCTCCTTCAAACGGGAGACCGCTCTCTTATAGGCGAATCTTTCATCTTCCCCAGTAAAAGCACTGCTAGCGTATTTAGGGTTAGTTGTAACGCCGGCGATGTGTTTTGTTTCGCTGTGCTCTGAAATCTCGTCGTACGACGCGACGTTCGGTCTGTAAGGACTGATGGAATCCTGGTACACCTTTGAGTACATTTCCTGGTCTAATATATTGTCTTCTGTTTCGGTTTCAGGTTTTTGTTTCGCGTCCGGGAAAAACAGATCGTCCGGGCCGACTTCGCATTTTATGAGCAGTCTTGTTCTTGCCTCGTACAGGGCATCCAGCAGCGTTATGAGCCTTCGTGCTTCGTCTTTCTTTTTCAGTACGAGCGTAGGCACGTCTTCAAGGATGAGTGTGTGGTACCTGTCGGCGATAGTGATGTAATCAGCGGCGGCGAGCGGCTTTTCACAGAGATCCGCGAAGCTGAACCGCGCTGTGCCGTTAATCGACCAAGGTACCTGCACCTCTCGTCCGTAGACTGTGAATTTGTCTTCTCTAGGCAGTTCAGCGGCAGTTAAAGAGGCTATATAGCTGTTCCAGCGGTCATCGTCGGCGCCGGCGATGAAATAGCGCTCGCCAGTAGAAGCAGAGTCTGCGAGAATCTCGCGCCAGTCGTTCTTGGATCTCATATCGAACGAGACGCAGCGATTCTGTAAAATCTCGTAGAACTGTTTAAACTCACCGCGACGGAAATCAGTAGCATAGAGATTGTCCGGCAGCCTGTTTGACGTGGCCACGAGTACGCCTCCGAGTTTGAAGAAAAACACCAGCAGCGGCTGCAAGATTTTGGCAGCTGCAATATCTGGTAGCATAAATTCGTCCAATAATAGCACGTTACATTCGTTAAATATATCTTTTGCCACTTTCAGTACGACGAACTCGTTGTCGAGTGCCGAATAGTCCGGCGCGGTCATGTTTTGGACAGAATACTGGTGCAGTTTCGCGTATATATGCAAAATGAACGCATTGTAGTGCCAGCGACGTTTTGATCTATGTGGCAAAGACCGCGCAAACAGGTCCATAAGCATAGTCTTGCCGCTACCGACCTCGCCGTGGATCATGAGCCCTTGCGGGCTATGGAGCTTATACACGGCCTCGATATCGGTCAGCTGTCTAACGAGCGCGCTCGATTTGCGTTCCTTTGCATACCACGGTTGTTTATCACCACCACCGCTCTCCCGCGCAGCCTTCTGCTGCGCCTCCAATACTTTCGTCAGCTCTCGGATCTTCTCCTGGAAGTCCACCGGCGGCACATAGTCCTTTAGCCTGTAGTACAGTTTCTGCAGCTCTCGCGAAGCGCGGTATTGCGCCTCATCCCGTTGCAACTTTCCAGTGGCGACATAGCTCTCATACAAAATCAGCGGGTCCGTAATCGACAATGAACTATGGTGGCGGCAGCGCACAATCGTACGAAACCGCAACATTTGCGTGAAGACGGTGTCGAACTCTAAGACAATGGAGCATCCAAAAGACGCAGAGAGTAGCTACATGTTATACGACAGAATAATAATGCATTTGTTACAATTATAATTATTGTACGATAAAACAGTTGTCGCTTAGATTTTGACAATTCTCGGTGTAATTGGCTGAGACCAATTGTCTGTGGTCGTCTGCGCTGGCGCGCATCCTCACTGCGTCTTGCCTTGCATTTCTGTGAAATCTATTGGCGTGCAGTAGGAATCATTGAAATCAAAGAATCTCAGCGGTCCGTCCACATCGTGCGGACCTAGCTTGGAAAACTCGTCTACACCTTCCTCCGCCAGCGGGATCATACTCGGTTCCTGAGTATACCCGTCATGTATGAATGGCACCAGCTCAGAAACATCTAGGAACTCAGAATCGTGCTCACCGTTATGGCTAGCGGAAACTAGATGATGCAGATACTGGTCCTGCATGTGACTGTGGCTGTGGCTGTCAGACAGCATAGATATGTCAGAATCTTCACTATGTATGTTGTGCGGAACGTAGTCCTCAAAGTCATATGCATACAGACCGTGACTTTCTGAGGGAACAACAATCTTTTCGTTGGTCTCCGCATCCGTAACAGAAAACCTCTCCAAGTACATCTTGAAGTATCCTTCACTGGACTCAGATGCATTGTCTGAGACGTGGCGGTCGGGTACGTATCCCTCGTACCGCTGAGGCGACCCGTCATAGAGCCTCGCTGTGCTGGTATAGTGTGGAGGCGTTTCGCTGTAATGCTGAGGCGTGCTGTCAACTTGAAACAGCGCAGGAGAAGACGCCACAGACGTGCAGGCCACAGACGTGCAGGCCACAGACGTGCAGGCCACAGACGTGCAGGAATCTATCCCCAAATGACTGCCTTTGATGCTCGCAATAATGCCCTTTTCTGGCATATCTGGTTGGAGCGTAGAGTACTCTTTAATGCTGGAAACGCAGTTTTCTATTTGTTGATCAAGGTCTTTGGAAACATCGTAGTGAAAACTTAGCGCCGGCTCTGCAACTGCCTTAGAAGTCGGTTCCAGGTTTGCAATCTCGCGTTTCAGATCCCTTGATAATGCGTCTAGAAACAGTCTGTTGTGGTCAACATTGTACCAAAAAAATACTTTCTGTTTCTTCTGTGTTCTCAGACAGCCGTTTTTGTGAAGGAGTTCTAGAAAAGGCGATTTTGGCTCTTCTAAGATAGCATCCTTGCCGGTTTTCAGATTGCGTAAATCAGAAAACACGCCTTCTTCGAACTTTTTAATGTTCGTGACGGGCCTTCCAAAAGCTGCAAATTTGAAGACCAATGCACGAATGATATCGGTACCAGTGATATAGTATATGCCGTCCCATTTCACACAGGAGATGTATTCCTCAGAGGGGAGCAGGTAACGTCTTATTATTTGCGCCGGAAGCCAGTTGTTTGGAGCAGTAGCTAGAAAGTACTTAAGATCTTCAAGTTGTTCTAAAGCGCTGGTAGCCTGTTGTATTCCAGTACTGGCAGGCTGCGTAGCGAAAGATGATGAGTATGAGGACATCTTTGGAAGGCGGTGCAATGCGGAGCAACAAAAGCCCAATTGAGATTAAACAGAAGAAAGAGACGCTTTGGTAGGTATCGCCTTGAATCGTTGTTGTTCTGTTCTCCTTTTTTTCCTAAGGTAAAAAAAATGCAATGTGAGAACCTATATGACTGTACGAAAACAAATGCAATGCGGTAACACAATGAGGGTCAACTAGTGTTGCAAAGCAGTCGCACGAAGCAAAAAAAAGAACGTTGCAATGATCCAAAATGTTAAGCTGCAAGAAAAGGAGCGGAGTGCGAAAAGCAAGAGCTGCGAAAATGCGAAAATGCGAAAATGAAGTCCTTAAGAAGAGGAGAATATGAACGAAAGATTGGACCAATAATATATCAGAAGGAAAATCGAACGGATATAAATTCAGGGTCCAGCGAAAGTGGGCACAGATTAACCGCTTGGAATGAAAGGAAGGGATCGATAGGCAAAAAGATCAATATAGGGTAACTCGACCGTGAGTAATCAATATAGATATTCGAATGCAAGAAAAGGAAGAATAAGGATAGCAGATGCTAAGATCGTGAGCGATCAGTAAGGAATCAGAAATATGAGCAATGACTAAGAGGCACTCCGTAGCGTGGATTATTCAAAAACCCGAGGAGTTTCTTTGAGACGTATATTGCTAGCAGAGCTAGATTATAATTTCATTAACCCCGTGCTGCGCACAGAGTGCCTTTGATTAGCTGACCATTATAAACAGCGATAGCAAAGAAACTAGTGAAGAAAAAATTCTAATTTCGGCGAAAAGTTTACAGGCGACAAGACAAATCAAAGTTGGCATTCCACATTGCGACCAGAGATAGGCATGTGTGGAAGGTGATAGAGGCATCGGACTCAATAAAGTGCCATATTAGACAATTCCTTATAGGCTATAGGCTATCAGGGAGATAATGGCTTTGCGGTTCGGAGAGCGGGGAGGTCTAAAAGCCAAGAACTTCTAAATATGTCACCACCGGGCGATCGATACCGGCGAGGCAACGAGATGCTACACTTAGCAAGTCTAAACCCTCCATTGCCAATTGCTATTTCTCTTTGCAGTAAGGGTCTTTGTGTTGGTCCCGTTTCGACAGCCCGGAGCGCACTGGCCGCGGCTCAAAGAACGAATTCAAGGGCCCTTTGACAAAGTATAATGTGAGCAGAGAACCAGTTGGTGAGGTATGCATTATCTCGCAACGTACGATGAGCCGCAATTGTTCTTTGATTAATTAAACTTTCAAGCGAGACCAGTCTCTGAGGGAATGTAGCTTGTAGAGCAAAAGAAGGTGATCAGCATAGCACCTATAGCGATTATGAGTCAGTTGTCATTTTCGAAATCAAGTTTTGATATCTTAGCGCGCCCTTCCGGCGCACTTACGGGCCCTGCACAGCTTCGCACCGCTAACCTCTGCGCATCCTTTGGTTTCGAATTGAATTTTCTTCTGCTTCTCGCGGTAGAAAAGCGCAAAGTACAGAGAAATAAGGATAGGTTTAAGTTCTTTGAATACATAGCTGGTGAGTGTTTCATGTTCAAGTCGGGAAAACTTTATTATTACAGCCAATAGCAGCAACCGTGTAGGTAGTTTAAGGTTTTCTTTAGCCAGGACCCTTTCAGTGGTCATCCATTCAATGCAGGCCTGGTCGACACTCACAAGGTCTGTCGACAGCAAGATCACATTCTAAGTTTTGGATCTCACGTGTGCGGGCAGCAGATAGTCCCGCAGTACATGGATACAAACCGGTACCAAACCTGTCGGCTGCATGTTGCCTTCCTCATTAAGGTTTGTTCCTGCGGTCTGGCCTAGGAATCCTGATCGATCGTCACTCACCACCAGCTGTCACGCTCGCTGCCTCAGATGGTTCGCAGAAATCATAGGTTATCACACTGCCCTTAATAGGCAGGTAAGTTAACATATAAGCCACCATCCTGCGGCTGTCGGAATTGGCGTGCCGGTTCTAGCAAGCCTACACTACGGTACATCGTTGCTAGGGAAGCCGCTTAGCGGCGCACTGCGCAGCAACCGCAATCTACCTTGACATTAATTGCATTGGCTATTGTTATCTCCTACAGTCTTTTGCAAATATGAAGCCAGTGTTCGGTGTAAGTATTTTATCCTGCTAGCGATATGATTTGCTTTATGTGATGGCGATTTTGCTAACGAAAATAGCCTTTCGCGGCATGGTTTTGCACTGTAGTGTCGATATTCGGTGTCGTTATATTGTCTGTCCTGGCAAGCTTATTTGCTTCTGGATCTGAGTCAATGGTCGGGTCTATCAGCTCGCCCGAGGACGGCAAGGCCGTTGCGGGCACAATGTTTGCCGCCGTCATTGTCTACGCCCTGTTCATCCTCTTCTGTGGGTATCAGATCTTCCTCAACGCCCGACCGACCAGCGTCCAACTATAGACCAGGCCGAAACCACAGCGCCTTCCCCTCGACCATTATGACAAACGCACACCGCTACCTCCTTAGAAACGCATAGGCAAAATGATATGTTTATTGTTCTAGTAGCTTCGCATTCGTATATACAACATGGACGTCGTTCAAGTCCTCCAGCGCAGACGCAAGGCTATCGATCGTCTCCATGGTCTCCTCGTCCACACCAACAGTGTTATCTGGCTGTGCAACGTACTCGATATTGAATTCCACAATCGAGTACCCCCTTTTTTTAAGTTCTTCGGCCACTCGAGCGGTGTCCTGCGGTTCTGTGAACACGTCCGATACCTTTACGTCCTCATTCGCGTCTTCACTCGCCGCCACTACATCCTCGGCACCGACGTCAATCGCGTCATCTAGAATGCTGTCAAATTCCCCCTCGACCCGCACGCGGCCCTTCCGGTCAAACATGTACAGCACGGGGCTCATCGCACCGTTGTGCTTAGATATCGTGGCTTTCACCTGCGCGATCGCCCTTGTCCGATTCGATGTCAGCGCCTGCACCACTAAAGCAACGCCACCTGGACCCATAGCTTCGTACACATAGCTCTCGAGCGGACCGTCGTGTCCGCTTGTCCCTGAACCATGAGCAATAGCGTTCTCGATCACAGCTTTAGTGACATCGTTCTCCTTCGCCTGCTGAATCAGTGTCTCCAGTTGCAAGTTCTTCGCAGGATCGGCGCCGCCCTGCTTCACAGCCGCCATAATTCCCTTCGAAAACCGGCTCGCAACCTGGCTCTTCACTTTGTCTTGTGCAGCTTTCCTATGTTTGATATTCGCCCATTTCGAATGACCGGCCGCTAATACCGTCCCCGTAGAGAACCCACGCCGCCCGCAGACAGCCGCACATTCTCGTGCCAGCCAGTTCCGCAACATCGCTCCTCGTCCGATAAAAGAAGTGAATACGAAACGCTCGGTTTCCTTCCAGTCGGCCTTCGCTAGTAACTTATCCGGCCATATCCAATCTTGCACTTGAACGCATTTCTGTCAATCGTTGCCATGACAATGCAACAGCGCGTTTCTTCGTTCACCCCATCTCTCCCATCCACCTTCGGCTCGTCATCTAATCACGCGCGTCTCTTTCTTGTTTAATCCGGTACACGTTTGAATAGCCTGAATAATGTCCTCCATTTTGCGATCTAGTCTTCCTTTGCGTTTTGCTGCCTTTTCGCGTGCATTCTCTTCCACCGGCACGAAACTTAACACTGCTGAGTTACGCGTTGTGGGCCGTCTGGGCAGCGATATCGAAGAACTGACCTCTAAGAACGGCAGACCCTACATTCGCTACTCGGTCGCTGTCTCATCTTTGGGCCCTCCTCCTACCGAGGAAGGCGTTGAACGCGAGACTTTTACCCAATGGTTCAACATCGTCGACTTCACTCCTAGCAAAGTCCCATTCTTGACCGCGGGCAAGTACACCAAGGGCTCGCTCGTCCTCGCTGAGGCCGATATCCGCCCCAGCGCGGATGGATCACCCCTGTACAGACATCGCAGAATCCAGCTCTTGGCTCCGTCTAACAAGCGCCATTCCGTAGAAGACTCTGAGATCATCGCCGGTCAGGCCTGATCGTTTCGCCTCTTTTCGCGTGCGTCGTATCTTATTTTGTCTGCTATATATATTATTTGTTAGTAAGTAGTTCCACTAAGAATATCACTTAATTTGTCTTTTTTTAACCCACCTGCGTATACATAAACAAGTCTACTATAAATGAGTCTATAGTTGATATTAATAATTGTGGTCTGAATCGCGCTCTACGTTAATGACCGTATGCAGTATGTTATGTGCTGTCTTTATCGTCATCTGCTTCATCAATCGCCGGTGAAGAGTCTAGTAATACAGGCTTGATCACCTGCTCATCCAAGTGCTGCAGCCACTTGCCCTGATCGGACGGTATACGGCCCCATATGTTTTGAATGTTGCTGATCGATTCACGCACTCCTCCACCTAGGGACGCCAGTCCAGTGGTCGAATTACTGCGGCCTTCCACGTTTCTATCACCAGTGTATCGCCGCTCAGCGAGCAGGCTCGGAGGAAGGTCGAGATCTGATTCCATATCAGAGTCCCATGGTCCGCGTGGCTCGTTGCCGCTAGGTGAAGAAGAAAACGAACCCCGATTAGAAATTCGCGCTGAGCCGCTCGTTGAGTGCGGTCGCGATGTAGATGTGCCTTCCTCGGGTCCAAAGTCATTCGCTACAGTCCTCAGACTTATAGCGTCGTTCAGCGACCCTGCAGGTGGAGCCACTGCCACGCTGCTGCGAGCCTTGAATTTTGGCTGGTAAGTGTTGTTGTTCTCAACGTCAAACTCGTCGTCGTCGTCCATTGAGTCGGTGTTCTCAACTCCAGTTTGAATACCGACTATTTCAAGCATAGAAGAAATGGTACCTCCGAAGATGATGACGGTCAAAACCACGTCGACTAGGATTGTAGCGCGTAATGCGGCACCATGTTCACCTTCTAGTCCTGCAGCGAGTGCTACTCCAACCGCACCACGCAGGCCTCCCCAAAACAGAATCATCTGGTACGGTTCCGGTATCTCATCCTCTATGCTATCATTGTTGATGCCGATGATACCTGACCGGTTGTTTCTCCGTTTGACTCGAGTTTTATGCACGATGTTTATGACTTTGGAGAGCGGAAACACTGCGCACCAACGCGCCAGGCAAAGTCCCAAAGCTGAGATGACAATAAACAGAGGTTTGTATACCAAGTCTATTTCGGTGAAAAGAGACAAGCCCAGGTAGACGAAGATAAAGTTCTCAGAGAGCTGGGCGAGAAGTTCGAAAATAAATTTAGTAGCCAGTTGCGTGCGCCTTGACATGTTGTAGTAGGCATAGCGTCTCAGTGTGATTCCGCAAAAGAGCAGCGAGACGATACCAGACATGTGGCAGCCGGTCGAGAAAAAGTAGGAAGCGTAAGCGAGCAAAAGGACGACACAGGCCTCTACTTGCGGCATTCGTCTGACTTTTGAGTGTTTGAGTGTCAAAGAGACAAATACGCCAGTACCTACGCCTATGATCATGGAGATGACGAAGGTGCCGCAGAACATTCCGATACCTTTTAAGAGCGAAGAGGCATAGACCTTTTGACCGTGAAATTTCTGTGCAGTTTCGAACATGACGATAGATACTGCGTCGTTCAGGATTGATTCGCCGAAGATGAGAGTGTAAAGTTTAGGATCCACCTTGTAGGCATTGAAAATGGCGAGGACGGTGACTGGATCTGTTGCGGAGAGAGTTGCGCCGACGGATATGCACTCCACGAGGGTGAGTTTGAGGCCATCAAGGCCAGTTTGAGACCATAGGAAGAGGACTACGCCGAGTACTAGGCAAGAGAGGGCAGTACCGACTATGGCAAAGGTAAGGATAGAGCTGATATTCTTGAAGAAATTAGACTGGTGGAGTTGGAAGCCTGAATTGAGAATGATAGGAGGTAGGAGGAGGTTGAAGAAGTAGCCGTAGTTGAAAGAAACCGCGTCCTGGATGTAGTGGCCGGGTGCAATGCGGATGATAAGTCCGACAAGCATGCCTGAAAAGATGGAGACTACAGTTTCGTGGACAGCCTGTATTTTGCGCCGATGGAGGTAGTAACTTGTCCAGAGGGAGAAGACTAGGAGCATGATGAGGATGAAGATAGCCCATGAGCTGAATATTTCCGCAGTTGCGGGGTCTTTCACAATATCATCGTCATCGCCTGGTCCATCGGGGTCGTCTTGTCTGAGAAAGAGACGAACTATGTCCATAATTCGTCGTAAAGGACAAAGTGTTAGTCTTTGGGTGGAGCTAGTGGGGTGGTAACCTAAACTGGTGCAGTACCAGCTAAACCGGCCAAAATACCAAAAACGATGGCTGACAAGCCGAAAAAGATGCCCGATATGCGGTTTGATGTAATGTACTTGAAATCTATTGAAGGGCTGAAATGGTACGAAGCTGTTTATGTCACTATAAAAGATCAGGTGGTGTACCCGTTCATGCAAGGCAGCATTATCCACCTTGGACTGATCAGTCTGCGGAGGTTTCTAGTGTACATGAATCTTCAAGGTGCGTTGAGCGGTTCGAGGATCCGCAAGTATTTTACTAACATGGTTTCGTTTCTGAAATCTGCTTCGCCGAATGCCGACACGCTGCCGAAGATATAGGCGAAATAACGCCAACTTGGTGACTTTAGCCAACAGCCACCTGCAAGCCGCTAGGGGGGGCAACTATCTGCTCAATCGAGGTAATAGGTATTAAACAACACCAAGAATGCACTGTTGATATAATTTTTTCTTAATCTATTTTATTTGATTGCTCTTTTCTCGCTGTTGTTCCAAGCAACACAGTCTGCAAATGTGACGAGATTGCCGCCGAAAATATCCAGCGCGCTGCCGAAAGTGAGATCGACCTTGCCGCGCGAGAGCCGTTTCACGAGCGCGAGATCGTCAATATGTTTTGCACCACCCGCGTATGTTACGGGAATGTCGCACCATTCGCCTAGTTTAGCAACGAGGTCTTCGTCAATACCCTTACAGAGTCCCTCAACGTCTGCTGCGTGGATCAGAAACTCACTGCAGTAGTGAGCCAGCCGTTTGAACAGGTCCCTGGTGAGCTCAGTGTTCGTGACGGTGCGCCATCTGTTAGTCGCGACAAACCAGCCACCGTTTGCCACCCGCTTGCAGCTCAGATCGAGCACTAGTCTGTCCTTGCCGACCGCTTCGTAAAGACTTCTAAGCTTCGACTCGTCAAGCTCAGGCCCGCTAAATATGTACGAGGTAACTATAACTTTGGCCGCGCCTTCATCTAACCAATAGTTTGCATTGTCTGGAGTAATTCCACCACCTATTTGCAGCCCATTTTTCCATTCTCTGACGGCCTCGAGCGCAGCCTCGTCACAGCCGGGACCCAGTTTAATAATATGGCAGCCTTCGACTTCGTTTTCCTTATACAGCTGCGCATAGTGTCCACTGCTTTTCGAAGACACAAAATTAGTCTGAATCCCTTTATCTGTATCTAGACTTGCGCCTATAATTTGTTTTACTTGTCCATCATGGATGTCAATGCACCCTTTGAACAATGTCATTTTTCTCACTGATTAAATTGTGTGACCTGTATAAGGTTAGCTTGGAATTTCCACTTGCCCAGCACCCTTCCCTTTTTATGTCCATAGATCCATTTAAACAGTACTTTGAATCAAAATTTACGCCTCTAGAACCAGATTCTACGAGAACAGAAGATCAAACTGATGAAAACGATTCATTGAACCAGAACATACCCTTCTTCGACTTCGCTGAGTCTGACTCTAGCGACTCTAGCGAGTCCAGTGAGGAAATACACACTATAGACTACTCTAACCTATCGGACACTGTCAGCCAGCAGCAACCTTCCGATCCAGCACTCTCTTCTCACGGAGAATACGCCTCAGACGACGAAAGCCAAAATCTCATTAACGATCTCGAACTGCAGCGACTCATATCCGAATCCCGGATCCTCGCGCAGAACTCTTCTGCTACCCGACTGAAATCGCTCCAGCACCGTCTATCATACTCCTCCGGAAAAGATCTCGCCTACTACGAAGCCGGCCACAATGCGATACCGATGAACATACGCAAAAGCATCAATAAGCACCGCAAGGAGGCCCAGAAACAGCACGAAGAGCGTGCTAAAGACGCAGGAATCATTCTCGCAAGGTCGAGCTCCTCCGGGCCCCTTGTCCAGTCCGTCGCCAAAAACTCCTCCTCTGGCGTCTACAAGGAGTTTGCTCCTATTGCCTCGGCGAAGAAGAAGATTGTCGCGCGCAGGGACAGGGGACTCAAAATCAATACCGTAGGTAAAAGCATGCACGGCGGCCTCTACATTCCTGAAATGAGGAGGAAACCCACAAAAAGAGGCCGCAGGCACTGATCGCTTGCTTACATTTACATGCGGCACAGTGCAGTGCAATGCATTGCATTGCATTGTACTACATATGTTACGCACATGCACACGTTATCCTTAGCGCAATTAATGATTTACATAATCTGAGAATTATACTAAGCCAAAGCCTTTTCGATGGTCTCAAGCAGCACATCGGCATGGTTATTCGAGAATGTCAAACTAGGACGTAGTCTGACTGCAGCAGGCCCACATCCACCGCAGTTGACACCGAGCGTGCGCATCTTGCTGAGGAACGCATCTCTCGCAGCACCGTCTGTAGTGTCCCAGGCAATAAAGGTTCCACGGCCTTCTCCGCGGAGGTTGCTGATCATCTTCGGGTACTTCTTAGACAACTTGGTCAGCTCGCCAAATAGGTAGTCACCGACTTCAGCCGTGTGAGCAATAAGGCCCTCAGAGTCGATAACGTCGCAAATGCTCTTAGCAATGATAGCACGGGCAGGATCACCGCACCAGGTGTTGAACTGGCGGTACGGCAGTTCAGGTCTGAGTTCAGGATCAGCAAAGTAGTAGCCAGCAGCCTGCATTTTCTTCGAGAATGTGACAATATCAGGAGGGAAAGGCAGGTTTAAGTGCTCGTGAGCCCACATCTTGCCGGTGGCGCCGACACCGGTCTGAACCTCGTCCACAATCATGAGAACACCCATCTCCTTAGTGATCTTGCGTACCTCCTGGAAGAAGTAGGGGGATCCGTGGTTATCACCACCCTCAGACTGCACGGGCTCAATAATCACAGCGGCGACAGGCGATTGCCAAGTTTTGATGATCTCGCGCAACGCTTCTAGGCACCGGTCATCTTCAGCTTTGTTGGCGGCCTCGTTGTCCGCCAACGGGTACTGATAGACCGGGAATGGTGCCTTGGGCCATTTGAATTGCGGGATATCAAGCTTGTGGATCGGCTTAGATCGGGTAGCACTGAGCGATCCAAACAGTCTGCCGTGGAATCCAGAAGCAAAAGAGAGAATAGACATCTCGGGGGCACCAGGGCTCTGGTTCTCCATTACAGAGGTCTCTTCTTCGAGAGTGAACTTGCTGGTACTGCCGCGCTTCTTGAACTGGTAGTACATGAAGGCTGCTTTGAACGCTGTCTCGTTGGCATCAGAACCGGCCATAGCTGTCCAGACCTGGTTCATGCCAGGTGGAGCGTACTTTAGCAGTCCGCTACGAAGTTGGTCTTCCCATTCTACAGAGGGGAAGTTGCCGAGCGCCGGACGGTCGACCAGGGCGCGAGTCATAGCATCGCTTTTAGCGGCCTCGATCAATGAGGGGTGATTGTATCCGAGCGCAATTGACGCAATCTGCATGTACACATCCAAGTACAAGTTTCCATCGGCATCGGAAATGTAGTTACCCTTAGACTTACTGTAATCCACGGTCATATAGGCAGCGCGAGTGTCGAATACCTCGTTCAAAGACGCCAATGCAGCCTTGCTCTTAGGGCCGGGGATTTCAGATGTAGTCAGTACTGGCTTCTCGGGCTCGCCGTACACTTTCGCCGCATTAGAGTACGATCTTAAAAAGCCTTTAGCAGCATTGCTAGTAAAGCTTTTTCTCATTGTTTTTGCTGTAAGATCTGGTAGACGCACAGAAAAGTGGGCCGGTGTTCCTAGTTTATATAATGATGATTCCGGAGCGACTTATAAGGTATTTTGGGGTGCATTTAAGGTTCACTTACACGCGCAATTGATCCGCCATTATCTACAACCATATCGCCCAGTTACGACCAACTCGCGTCTCCACTGCACATCATTAAATTCATTCCTGTCAAATACATCCAGATAAATTGTCCAGGCTATTAGCAGCACGTAGTACGCGCCATAAACACGGAAAATGGCCGCTTAAATACAGTCCTGAAATTCAGGTGCCAAGATATAGGGTTGGGGTTGGCGTCTAACCATCAAGCCCATGGCTCCAGCTGCGAGAATAAGCAAGTCTATGCATCCGAGGCGCGCTTACCGCAATTTTAGTTGCAAGCAACACCTCGCGCACAAAAAAAAAAACAATACACTTTCATTCACGGCTCATGAAATTATGCTACTGAACCTCAAGATGTAACTCAACTAAGAAACTGCAGAGTTCGGTGACAGATTATTCACTCTACCTTCAGTGACTTGTTGTGTCGATCCAGATCACCATTTTGGCCCTTAGCCTTCTCTTCCCGCTTCCGCTTCCGTTTAGCAAGTACTTTCTCCATAAACGCTAACGAAAACGCTTTGATTTTCTTCTTCTTTTCGTCGCTGAAACTTTCAGGCACTGGCTTGTCTGCTTTCATCTCCTTCGCTACCAATGTGTGCACGATCTCCCGTGCACACTCCTTCAGGTTGTCATGGCCCAGCTCTTCCTCGAACCGTGCGATCATGTTCGGAACCTGTCTGGCAAACAATTTGGTTACTGCTCTCTGCTTCTTTTGTGTCTCGTCTAACTTGGAGTCTGCTTTGCGGTCGCTGCGATCGTTCGATGCACCCATAGGGCTCGCGGTTGCTGAATCGGGACGCTGACTAGGCGTCTGCAACTGGCTGGCTTCGCTGATAATCTTTTGCAGATCCAGTGCCTGCTTAGCAGGAGTTTGAGAAGCAGCTAACTCAGCTTGCTTCTTCTGTTCCGCCAGCATCTTTTTGATGTACTTGCGTCGCTGCTCTTCCCACTCCTTCAGCTTTCTTTCGCGTCTGCGATCTTGCACATCATCGATTGACTTTTCGGCGCGCTCTCGGATACTCTCAGAATCTCGCTGGACGCTGCTGGCGCCTTGTACTTTCAGATCCGGACGAGTCCATTGAGGCACCTCGTACCTTGAGTGTTTCATTCTTTTGAAAAAGTACAGCCGGCCTTCGTCATCAATAGACAAAGCCCAGCCAGGCGGCAACCGTTTTTCGTTCTCAATTCTCAATTGCCGTCTGATTTTCATCCTGCCCTTCTTGCCTCGTTCTAAGTACCCTGGTGCAGTTTCCACTATATCTTCAGGGCCAGGAGGTTCCCGAGGAGGGTCCGGTACTTTCAGCAGATACTTCGCCCTGTACTGTTTGATAATATTCGCCATCTCTTCGTCGTCTCCAACGGCAATGAGAGCTTCATCAACGTCATCATCATTGTAATTCATTAGCTCTTCGTCTTCTTCGTCATTTTCTTCGTTAGAAGAGCTGTGGCCCTCGTCCTTTTGAGGGTCTTCTGATAAGGCTCTTGACGGCGAGTTAAATTCACTTGCCGACCCATTAGTTTCGGACTCAGAGGCAGCATTTTTGTTCTTGCGCGGTATTCTGTATGCCATCTTGAGGTCTTTCCATTCTTCGAGCAGTGCCTTAGACAGGTTACGCACCGCATCGTCCTCGGAGTTGTTAGACAACTGAAGGATTATCTCCTCTATTTGAGAGCTCGATATCTTGTTTCTCGTTACAGTAGGCCACTGTATCAGAATGTTCAAGACGGTGAGAACAATGGGGACATCGTCTTTCCACTTCTGAAGAACTGAGGCAAGCATTTGGTACCCGTGGAATTTCATTACCTTTCTCTGTATGGAGTCATCGACGGTAATGTGGATACGATTCAGCAGCTTTTGCACCAGCCAACCTTCTTTAACCTGTAGCAGTACAGATATGACCTTAGAGACGTCTTCGTCAGACAAGGGGTAAGTGTGAATTTTCTCGGGGTCGAACCAGTTTTCAAAGTCGGTATAATCGCGGGGTTTTCTGCCCCTCTTGGTGGGGCCGGGTTTGCGTAAGGCATTCCAGCTGTCTTCGTCATCGTCGGGAAGACCGAGTGCCTCTGTTTGCGAGAGCGGGATGCAGAGGCCGCCGTCAGTTTGCGTTTTGCCGCCTATGACGCCGACACAGTTTGGTTCACCGCAATAGCAGGGCTGAGGATCGGCACCGTAGCGATCTACATTGTAATCGAATGTAATTTCCTCGCCCGGGACAATATCGCGTTTTGCGAATATTCCCATTCTGAGTTTTTCGCCTACGACCCATTTGTCGACATATGCGTTGGGGTTGCAGGAGTGGTTGCAGTAGCGGGCAAGGCCGCCCTTCTGGGTTGCGTCTATGAACTCGCCCTGCTGGAGCATCATGAAGTAAAAGTGCACTATGCCATCTTTTGCGTAATTCTGAGTTCTTTTTCGAAACCTGTTCTCGTCGATGACGTCGCCAATGTACTCGTATATGAAGGCACCGCGGTCTATTGGAGCGTCAGCGCGAAGACCATAGCCCTTTTTCTCTGTCTGGATAACTGAGACAGTTGCGTACTGGCGGTTCTGGAACCTGCGGTTCTGGCAGTTGTCGCCACAGCCGCAGGAGTCGCCAATACATTCGATTGACGTGAGTCTATTGATGCAATCGGAGTCATCACCGCAGGCATGGTTGGTTCCGCCGCGGACGTCTGGCAGACAGTCGCAAGTCATAAGCTCCTGCTGGCCGGAGAACCCGAGATTCTTCGAGAAGTATATACATTGAGATATGGGTGTGAACTCGAGCTGTGCCGTTGTCGTCTTGTCTGGGTAGTCCAGGAATAGCTGCGGGCTGGACGACGGCATAGCTGCAAGACCAAATAAGTGATGCTATTTGGTGGTGCTAGCACGTCCGTCCGCTACTTTAGGGAGGAGCGATAAAATACAGGCGCTGACTATTTGCTCTTGCAAATCTGCAGGTTCGCACGCGGGGTGGAGAAGGTGCGGACGAGGAGGGAGCGGCTAGTTCCGTTTTAAAAGGGGCCAGAGTGTGCAAGAAGGAGAACCGCTAAGAAGTGGGTGCACAACACCATGATCGAACCCCCAGTACAGCTATTGGGTCCGTTTTCCCAAATCGGCAAAAAGGCACTGAACTTGTTGAATTCTGCTATTCTTAAAAAAAAAAACTGGCAGCAAAATATGTCTTAAATTTTTTATTTACTGCCTTGTTCAGGCGGGGGCCCGCCAGCCGCTGTTCGACATCCTTCGAGACGAGCACCCCACCTCCAGCCTAACTTAACATTCTCCCATTGACCTCACCCTTCACAGTCCTGCCGTAGAACCAATGAAAGTCGCTTTAAGAGACCTCAAACAAACCAAGTGGACAGTCGAAATCGCAGACGACGCGTCTGTGCAGGATCTCCGCAAAACAATATGCGATGACAAGGGATGGGACCTCTCTTCGCTCAAGCTTATATACTCTGGCAAGATTCTCGATGATTCGAAATCTGTCGCCTCGTACAAGATCCAGGAAACCGGGTTCGTCGTCTGCATGGTTACCAAAATGAAACCGCAGCAGCCAGCTGCGAAACCCGCACCCGTGAAAACCACGTCTGGCTCAGGTTCGGCCGCTTCTGCTGCATCTGCCACCACCACCGACACCCCTGGCTCTGCCACCATATCGACCCACGTCGCGCCCCCCACGCCGATCACGCCTGCTAACCCGTCAGTCCCGGCTAACACGGACGCTCCTGCCCGGCCGTCGTTCAACGACCCGTCGGCATTCTCTACCGGCTCAGCGCGCGCCAAAGCGATCGAGTCCATGATGGAAATGGGGTACCCGAAGGACGAAGTGGAGCGGGCGATGCGGGCGGCGTTCAATAACCCTGACCGTGCAGTCGAGTACCTGCTCACAGGACTCCCTGATTCCGTGGTCACGGAACGGACAGCTGCCGGTGGCGCAGGTGCTGCCGGCCTGGGTACTGTGCTCGGCGCCACAGGCGACGTCGGCGCAGAGACAGTCGGACAGGCGCCTGTAGCCCAGGGTGCAGAACACGCTGCTGAACCAAACATGCTCGCAGCAGCGCTGCAGGCAGCAGAGTCAGATGATATAGACGGCGATGGTAACGGCGGCGCGAACTCATCAATGCAAAACTACATGATGCAACTGCGCGAAATGATCAGACAGGACCCCTCGATGCTGCAGCACCTGCTTCAGACGCTTGCGCGCGAACAGCCAGAGCTGGCCCAGATGATCGCCGCCAACCCGGAAACGTTCCTGCAGTTTTTTGCCGGCGAGGGCGGCGATGAGTCTGCCCTGCCACCAGGTACCACTCAGATCACCATCACTGCGGAAGAGAATGCCGCTATTGAACGTCTCTGCGGCCTCGGTTTCGACAGACAAGTAGCCATACAGGCTTTCTTGGTGTGCGACAAAGACGAGCAGGCAGCCGCTAACTACCTGTTTGACCACGGCCACGATGATGACGAAGAATAATAGCTTTATGTGGTCATGATCGATCTCCAATTTAATGTTTATATTAGCTGTATTTTTTGGCCAGTCATGCACCTGCTGAGCTAGCGGCATCCTGTGGCTGCTATACTTGCTCAGATCAGCGCGCTTCATGCTTCCAAAATGGACAGGGTCGAGGGTTCTACGATCATCAAGTACACCTTGCTACACGTAATTGTCTCTTTTCTTTCACGCCTACGACCCTCGTGCTCGCTTTTTCCCTTTTTAAAACAGCCTGCCTCGAACTTCAAATATAAAACGATGTCCCGTGCCCAAGCTATTCAAGTAAGTACACGCGTTGTAGCCTTTTCCAAAGCACCTTACTGACAAACGCAGATGTTATCGGGACTCTCCGAACGACTTAACATGGACCGCATCAGAGTAAGTATCACTAGTCGTACACGCTCCTGTGCCGCTCGACGTTCACTGAACGGCAACTAACGCACATATTTAGTCGGAGACTCAATCGCTACAAAGCAGATTGGGCAACCTTAAGCCTCCGCAGGATTTCTTCGATGTCAAACGCATGTCGAAACCCTCTGGGTTCGGGGAAATACAGTCGCGATGGTCTTACAACTTATCGTACTTCAGCACCAACTATTTGGTTCTCTTTGCTATGCTGAGCGTCTATTCTCTGCTCACCAACCCGTTGCTTCTGTTCGTTATTGTTCTTGGCCTCGGTGGCGCGTACGGCATCAGCATGCTCGGCGGCGGCGACCTCAACCTCGGCGTCGCGCAACTCACCACCTCACAGCTGTACACCGGTCTGCTCGTTGTTGTTGTTTCCCTCACCCTGTTTGCCTCTCCCATCTCTACTATCATGTGGCTCATCGGCGCCTCTGGCGTATCCATCCTAGGGCATGCCGCGATCATGGACAAGCCCATCGAGAGCGCCTTTGCAGACGAGGCTGTCTAATTGCGTCCCAGGCGTCGACCACGGGCTACTTTGTCAACTGCGCTTCCGTGACCGGCTCTGGATTACAGTACTTGCATCTGTTACATCTCCTGTACCTCTTAGAAATCTCTCGTGCTAATACTGCTATCACGTTAGTTTACTTAATAATCAATCATTATATAATATAGACAGAAAAGATACAAAGTATAATAGTGTAAATAGTAACATGGCCCTTTTCAGTGGTGGAACAGACGGAAAGGATTGATGACGTAGGTGATTCCTAGCGACTCGGCGGCAGCAAAGACAGCCTCGTCTTGAACACTTCCAGAAGCAGCGAATATGTACTTCGCTCCTGATTTAGCAGCGCGATAAACGTTATCTGAGAAGGGGAAGAAGGCATCGGATGCGACGCAGACATCGGTGAACTTACTGAGCCATTCTTTGCGCTCTTCGGCAGTGAAAGGCTCAGGCACTTCAGCAAACTTGCTGTTGAAGTCCTCAAGTTCAGGTCCTTCAGTAGGCACTTGTCCAGAGACGAACAAGTCGATGGCATTGCTCTTGTCGGGGCGTTTGGTGCCCTTAGCCCATTTAAATCCGAGCACTTTTGGGTGTTGGCGGAACCACCAGTTATCGGCCTTGTCTCCTGCCAAGCGCGTGCAGTGGATGCGAGATTGCTGGCCAGCGCCGAGGCCAATGACCATACCGTTTTTGGCGTAGCAGACAGAATTGCTCTGGGTGAACTTGAGTGCGATAGCAGCAACAGTCAAATCAATGCGGGCCTGAAGAGGCAGCTCAATTTTCTTTGAGGTATCTCTAGGAACAACTATATCGGTGAATGAGGTGTTTGGAGAGTATTTGGCATCGTTAAGCTTCTGTTGCAGAGAAACACCGAACACTTCACGAGTTTCGGTGCCTTCAGGAGTGTAGTCAGCGTCAATTTGCAGAACGCAGTATTTTCCGCCCTTCTTCTTAGAGAGCAACTCGAGAGCCGCGCTGGAGTAGTCAGGCGCAATGATACCGTCCGAAACCTCTTTGGAGATTATCTGAGCGGTTGGAAGGTCGACTTTCTCGGAAAGAGCAATGAAGTCACCAAAGGAAGACATACGGTCGGCACCGCGGGCACGAGCATAAGCACATGCCAGTGGAGAGAGGTTCTCAATGTCTTCGACAAAATAAATCTTGCGTTCGGTGTCGGAGAGTGGGAGACCGACAGCGGCACCTGCAGGGGAGACGTGTTTGAAGCTGGCAGCAGCAGGGAGGTTCAGGGAGCGCGAGAGTTCACGGACAAGAGGCCAAGAGTTGAGGGCATCAAGCAAGTTAATGTAGCCAGGTGAGCCATTTAGTACGCGGAAAGGCAAAGATCCGGTGTTGACAAAAGCTTGAGCGGGTTTTTGGTGAGGGTTAGCGCCGTAGCGGAGTTTGAGCATCTGCGTGTTCTCTGCGTATCTGCGACGGAAAAAATCAGAGATGGCTGAGTCATAGGCTGCGGTATGCTCGAAGGCCTTGAGAGCGTATATGTTGCGGGCGCTGCCGGAGATTGAGCCGTTTACTTCCAGTTGCTGCAAAAAGCCGGGGTAGTCTTCAGGGTCGGAGAGGATTGTGACGCGAGAGTGGTTCTTGGCAGCAGCGCGCAAAAGGGTAACGCCACCAATGTCAATTTCCTCTACAGCTTCCTCAATAGTGACATTGATCTTCGAAATAGTTTCCTTGAACGGGTAGAGGTTGCAGACGACGTAGTCGACTTTCTCGATGCCTTGCTCGATGAGATCTTTCTCGTCGGATTGGATGTCTCTGGCAAGTATACCTGCATGGACGGCCGGGTGGAGGGTCTTGACACGACCAGAGAGCATCTCGGGTGCATGAGTAATGGTGCTGACGTCTTCGACAGGGAAACCAGCCTCTCTGATCATCTTGGAGGTACCGCCGCTAGCGAGAATGCGGATGCCGTGCGAAGTAAGACCCTTAGCAAGATCCAAAAGACCGGTCTTGTCGTATACAGAGACAATTGCGGTGGGTACGTGTTCAGCCATTGTTCAAGGGATAAAGCGTTCAAGGCAGCAACAGCAGATTAAAGCGTAGGAGGAGAAAACGCAAAGATTGTCTTTTCAGCAGGAAGGGGGAAAAATTACAATCAAAAAGGCTAATGGATTTAGAGTTCACCGTAATAGTGCACTATTATAAAAAGACGTCAGAAGCAGTTTTTCGCTCCTTAACAACGCAAATTTAAATCCTTTCTCTAGCTGTTATAGATATCAAGGTGACGTCTGCTTTCGCCAGGCTCGTTCTTGTCCGGCTAGAAAGGTAGAATAAGTATGCTATAATCTTGGGTGCAATGCTAATTGTCTTACGAGTGTTAGGAGTGCAATGATTGTAGATATATTTCAATAGCCAATTTTCCAACTAGTCAAAGTAGAGATTTTCCAGTAGTGTTTTTCTAACTCCCACATAGCAACCGTGCACATAGAGTGAGGACTAGGCCACCACCACACATTTCCCTCCTCTCCCCTACAGTAATCCCGCGACCTCTCAGCTGGCTTTTCCACCTTTGCAATGGCGTCAATAGGAACAGGCTACGACCTGTCGAACTCGGTGTTCTCGCCAGACGGCAGAAACTTTCAGGTAGAATACGCAGCGAAGGCTGTGGAGAACGGTTCCACCGCCGTCGGTATAAAGTGCAACGATGGCGTCGTGCTCGCCGTCGAGAAGATACAGCAGTCCAAGCTCATGAAACCAAACGCTAACCGCCGCATCCAGGCAATTGGAAAGCATTGCGCATGCACATACGCCGGTATTGTCGCGGACGGTCGCCACTTGGTCTCCCACGCGCGCGCCGAAGCAAAGCAATGGATCGATCTCTACAAGTCCCCCGTACCTATCCCCTCGCTAGCCGACCGTCTGGGCTCGTACGTCCAGGCACACACTCTGTACAACTCCGTGAGACCGTTTGGCATATCTGCGCTAGTGGCCGGCTTCGACGAAACTGGCCCGCACCTCTACATGATCGAGCCTTCGGGTGCTTACTGGGGCTACCGTGGCGCCGCCGCAGGTCGAGGAAGACAGACGGCACGCGTTCAGCTCGAAAAACTCTCATTGCCCGACATCTCGCTCGAAGATGCAGTCAAAGCTGCCGCTAGAATCATATACCTCGCTCACGAAGAGTCTAAAGAAAAAGATTTTGAGCTGGAGATGATATGGGTGACCAAAGACGGCCAGCAGCCAATCCCTTCTGATCTCCTCGCCGAAGCTGAGCGTCTTGCCCAAGACGACGAAGATGACGATGACGATGACGATAACCAACAAGAGGACGCGGAAATGAAAGACGACTAGCTTCGCAGGCAATCAGTAACGTTTCCGCCTCTAAGGCAATAACTAATATAGTCTACAGTCTGTGTGGCGTAGTGCCTTCCACTAAATTACTTTCAGGTATAATCATAAACTGCACATAGCTACAGATTAGTTCATAATTTATTTTCTGTAACGCCACAACTTCAAGGTGTTATGGCGCTTCCATGTCTTACGACGACCAGCAGTAGTCTTGTTGTACAGGTGGCCACGCTTGATACCACGGCTCTTCTTACCAGCAGAGGTAAGTCCACGGTTTTCGCGGTGCTTGTGAACAGCGTTGGCAATCCAGTTGATACGGGCATCGCGTCGGATAGCCTTGTGGTTGGGATCGACGAGAATGACTTCGTAGTATTTGTAGGTAGCGTCTTGATTGACCCAGTATGAATTCAATACACGCAAGTTAGAGCATCGGCGGCCGACACGCTCTTCAGCAGTAACGCGGGTAGATCGCTGGTACTTCATAGCGTTAACACCGTGGTTTGTAGGCTTACCGTAGGTAGCACCCTTGGAAACAGGTTTCTTGCGGTCTCCACGGCGGACACGGACACGGTAGATAACATAGCCTTGTTTGGCCTTGTAGCCGAGTCTGCGGGCTTTATCAGGACGAGAAGGACGAGAAGCACGGTGAATCACATTCAACTGACGATATTCCCAGCATCGGATACGTAAAAGAAAGCGCATAACATCGCTTTGTTTCTTGCGTTGAAGCTCTTGAAGGTATTTGTAGGCACCCATAGTGTTGTGGTTATTGCTGACTTATTGCACGTACAAGACTTCCTCGATGTAGTTACAGTGAGTTGCCTCATCTCCCAACGCGTGACTGCTTTCTGCCCTACTTATAAAACTTTATTAGCCGCGTCATGAATCATGCTCGATTTTATTATTATTTCTTATATTAATAGTACTTGTACGACTAATGTCAACGGCTGCGTAAGTGCTATATGTACAGATAAATATATCTATCAGCGTAACCTTTTCATAATCCTCCAATATATCGTGTTCTATGGCTCCTCTATCCTGTAAACTGTTATCTCCGGGCTCCCTATAGTTTCGATCCACACAAACCCATGGTTCTTACACACGTTTTTCAGCACGTCTCGATCGATACCGGTTTCGACACTCAGCGTCACAGACTTCGCTGTTTTCTCAATCAACGACAGCACCGCAGAATCTTCGTTGTCATCGTCTGCATCCCAACAAAAATCAGCATCCCACTCAGCCGCACCGGCAATCTGCGTAGACCTCTTCGATGTAGCGGCTGCTGTCGTTGCAACAGACACGGGAGTGGTGGACGCCGAGCGCTTAGCGCTGAATTTCTTTGCCTGATCTAACCACACATCATGTAACTTGACGGGCGGAGTTCTAGTAGACAGCGTTTTGTAGACAACTATGTTCCTTTTGGGTTCTGGATCATGGGCAATGCTGTCACATCCAAATGCGCTAGCAAACTCGTGCACTATTCTGCGGCTTTTTTGAGGCATCGCAGGGAACGAATAGTGTTTTGCTGAAGAGCAGGAAACAAACTCTGTCATGGTGTTTTCAACTCCATCGCAGAAACTTCTCTCTGACTTGCCTTCATTGTAGTATTCTAGGAGGTATTCAGAAAATGGAGACCTCATGGAGGTCGAGCTGTGTGAATCGTTGCTTTGAGCGAAATTCAGGTTCAGAGCTTGAGCCAATCGTCTGTCTCGCTGCAATTTGAGACATTCTTCATCGCATTTCAGTGTATGTTTGGGATAGGGATCGTCTTTCGTGCTGTTGCATTGAACCACCGCAGTTTTCTCTCCGCATTCGCAACTCGTCTGCATTTGTGATCGGCAGGGGATACGAGTATTACACTCAAATTGTGCGTGACATCGTGTCATGTCCTTGTGTCCACATGGACGCAGCTTGCCACAAGCATTAGTACACGGTGGACATTCACCGGCTTCGTGACATACGGCTGTGCATTTGTGCAAGCCACAGGGCAGCGGTTTGCCGCACACCTCGCCGCAGAAGACTCTAGTTTTTGAGCAAGCCTGATTTTTTACCATAGCTTTCCCGCAAAGACACCTCTTCGTGACCAGGTGCGGACACGGCGGACATTGCTCGTCGTCTAAATGACAGTTATGAGGAACGGGCGGGTGTCCACAAGGCGGGCGTCTCTGGCAATTGTACTTACATTGCGGAGGCTTTGTGCCACAAGGTTGAGGGGGCATCAACCGCGTGCGCCCGCAGTTGCATTCAATTTCCTCAAAAATTGCCTCCAAGCAAGGCTGACAGGGCCCTCTGTGGCAGATATTAGTGCAGCGATGGCTCCCGCACGGCAAGAGCTTATCGCACACTCGCGTACATATGTGCTCAGGTTCAATAGTCGCTGCATCGCTATTAAAGCCGCGGCGCCGCCTCGAAGCCGTCCGTTTAGCCCAGTGCCTTTCACCGCTGCAACAGGTCTTGCCGCATTTATGTGTTTGACAATTAAGCAATGCCTGGCAGACTCTCTGGCAGGTCGGTTTAGTGCCCACCGGCGTTTGGCCACATACAACTTCAACAGACGAGTAGCCGCACACACACTCTTTCCACACTGATTTCTCACATGGACTGCAAGGTCCTTCGTGGCAGCTGAGTTCACAGGTGTGGCCGCAAGGCAGAGGCTTGTCGCATTGCTGGCCGCATGTCGGGACTGGTTCAGAACACGATCTGCGCTCTCTGTCTAAAATTTCCGAGACCTTTCTCTTCTTGCAGGGACAGGTAGTGACCACGTCCGGGCTGTAGGGGCAATGCGAGGCGCGCATAGTCTGCGGGTGGCAGAGCTTCGGGCAGAAATGGACACCGCAGTCGTACGGCCTGTTGCATATGTGATGGCACTGTACAGCTCCGTCCCATACGCGGACCTGTTCACCTAGTTGGACAACACTTCGTTTGGATTCGACCCGCTCAGAGCATTTGCGTTGGTAGACTTCCTTTCCGCAGTAGCAGAACAGATCAATGATCGACTGGCATGGTCCACACAAACCAGCATGGCAAGTTTTCTGGCACACATGAATTCCGCAAGGCATTGTTTCATTGCATATTTCGTCGCATGACCAGCCGCTATAATCTATGTCAGCACAGCGGTCTTGCTTTGCCCGTTTGCCGCAGAAACACCGCGTAGTGATGCCTGTCTCCTGGCAGGGAGGGTGCGGTCCCGGGTGGCAAATAATATGGCACTCGTGATAACATTCGGTATGTTTCACTCCGCATGGCTTGCCGCAGCTGTGCGGAATGGCGCTGGATTTGACATGCGGAGAGGTAACTTTCCCGCACCAGCATTTGTATAGCTTTGGGACAGACTCACGGACCGTCTGACAGCCAGGACAGCGCCATTTCGATGTTGTATTACTAGCGGTAGAGTTATTTTGGATAGTCTTAGATGCCCACTTCTGAACACAAGAAAGATGGAATACATGAGAACAGACGTCGCATGCCCACACTTTAGACCGAGGAGTTACGGAATCGTAGCAGATCAAGCAGTCATAGTCGCTACCAATGATATCTCTAATGATACTAATAATAATGTTATCGTCGGTGACACCAAATGACTTTATGTAGGACAAATCTGCGTCTAGATCTCCGACTTTGATGTTCGAAGAGCCCTTTGAGGCAGCTTTGGCCGACGATAGTTTAGAGCCGAACTGCTTCTTGCGTAGTTTATTCCGTTTAACGTCATTTTGCTGTTTCCTCTGTTTGCTTTTGCCACCTTTCTTTAAGGCAGTAGCGTCTGTAGGAGGAGGGTCGTGGTCCTGTTCGATTGAAGGCATGCGGTTTTGGGTGCGCAATGAAAATCTAAGTTGGGAGACGACTCGAATGGGCGCGTAGAGACGCATGGGCAATGACGCCTAGGCCAGAGGCACACTGTGTACGTTGAATAAAGTCCATGAAACAAATAAATAAGCGGCGCTCGCCATCAGGCGGCGATAGCTGCCGTCTTCTCGTTGAGCCCGTCGGATGGCAGCGAAAGGGATTCCTTGAGGAACTTATCGATCTTTTCCCAGTAGTCGTCGCTCGTGCAGGTGTCGTTGTGGCCAAAGCCAGGGAACCCGTAGAAGGACTTGTAGGGGGAGCCGCATAGATCAAACAACGCACGGGTTTGTTCGGGAGGCACAATTTCGTCTTTCATACCGGCTAAAAATAGTGCGGGCATCTTGAAAGACGGGACGAGGGCCTTAGAGTTCCACTTCTCGTGACATAGGTACGAAAATCTGGACAACAACGGGAACGTAGCCGGGATCATGTCTTGTATGGACAAAAACGTGTTTTCGAGTACAATAGCGCGGAACATTTTGGGCTCAATTGAGGCCATGTGGCATGCGACGGCGCCACCAATACTCTGGCCGTAAAGGATGAATTGCGTTTTCGACAGTACCTGATGCTCCTTCAAAGCCGCAAGAAGGGCAGCGACGTCCAGCTTTATGCCTTTCTCGCTCGGTCGGCCAGTGTTGGCGCCGTACCCGCGGTACGACCAGAGCACCACGTTGTAGCCCATCTCGTAGAACTGACTAGCCAGCGGTATGCGGGTACCCATGTTTCCGGCATTGCCGTGACACATGACGACTGTGTGCGAAGAAGGCGATTTTGGATTGTATATAAAATATGAGAAGATTGCGATTTTGTCCTCTGTTACGAGGGCGACGTCTTCATACGGCAGGCCATAGACGCTTGGACGAGAAACGGTAGATCGCGCATCCTTGGGGAAGTTGTTCATGTATATTATGTAGTTCTGTGTCAAATATAAAACGGCAAGACTACTAGATAAGGTCACAGCTACAAATGCAGCGCCGTAAATGGCCAGCTTCGATAACGTAGCGATGAACGACATTGGTGCACTTGATAAGGGCGACGTGGTCGTGGTCTGGGTTTAACTGCATCTGGGTCGCCAAACCTACCTTCCACACTAACGCCACGCACGGACCCGCAAACTAAAGCAGAATGTACAGCCAAGGAGTCGCAATGACAGATATCAACGGCATAAATATCGATATCAATAGATTGAAAAAGGGCGAAGTCAATCTCGGCACGTCTATCATGGCCGTCACTTTCAACGGCGGCGTAATCCTGGGCGCAGACAGTAGAACGACTACTGGTGCCTACATCGCGAATCGCGTCTCTGACAAACTGACAATGGTGCACGACTCCATCTGGTGCTGTAGATCTGGTTCTGCCGCCGATACACAGGCAGTCGCAGACATGGTCAGGTACCATCTCGCTAACTACAGTGTCATGAACGGCCGGCCAACTACGCAGCAGGCCGCTGCCATCTTCCAAGAAATATGCTACCAGAACAAGGACATGCTCACCGCCGGTATAATTGTTGCGGGATACCATCCGCGAAACGGTGGAGAAGTTTACGCTATACCGCTAGGTGGCAGCATCCATAAACAAGACTATGCAATTGCGGGATCAGGCTCATCGTTCATATACGGCTATTGTGATAAACACTTTAGACCGAATATGACTAAAGACGAAACTATAGATTTCATGAAGAATGCCTTATCAGAAGCTATGAAATGGGATGGCTCTTCCGGAGGCGTTATTCGAATGGTCGTCCTCACCGAAAGTGAACCTGAAAGGCTCCTGTTCATTCCTGGCCAGTTCTAAGTGCCACCTTCAAAACAACACTTATGACGAGTTGAACGCCATCCATTTCCTGTCTCTATCGTCTCGATACTTTTGGTAGCGACTTATAATACCATCGCTGTCTTTTCGTGATATCCGATAATAAATGTACACACAAATGAATCGATATTTGTGGTCTCTTCTATCTTGCTTCCATCGCATGCTTGTTATGCCTACCTACAGTAGCAACCTGTCGTGCGAAATGCTTCTATTTCCAGTCTACATGTAGCCAGATACTTATTACATAAAATATATTCCGCTACACTCTAAAAGTAAAAAACAACTAACAAGAAACAAACCAAAAAAGATCGACAACAGCAGGATTCGAACCTGCGACTCCAGAGGAGAAAAGATCCCTAAAGTGATTCGAGTCTTTCGCCTTAACCACTCGGCCATGTTGCCAATACACTAAGAGATAATTGCGCAATAGTTAAACATAAAGCCACAGAATGAAAAAATACTGAAAACCACGGTGAATAAGCCTTCTATAGCGATAAAAATTATACACTGGTTTCTAACTATATTGATACATCAGATAAACGTCTTTAAACCTTGTAACCTTTCTTTTATCTTCGAAGGCGGCCCTGTACGTTGCCATGGGGCGAATTTCTGTACCTGAATGTAACGGCAGAAGCTGGCTGCACTACCGGCTTTCACCATCGTCTTCACCTTCTGCTTCTTAGTTTGCCTAACATGACCGACGATCTAAGAGTAGCTATATCTGGATTATGTGGATCTATTAGTATTTCATGTTGGGTTGTGCTTCTCCTTCCGCAACTTATCGAACAATGGAAATTAAAATCCTCAGATGGCATATCGTTAACGTTCATTACTGCTTGGTTCATTGGCGATATCACAAACTTAATTGGCGCTATAATAGGTGATTTACTACCTCAAGTGATTGCTTTGGCTGTATGGTTTTGCATAGCTGACTGTCTTATTATTGTTTCTACTTTATATTACAGGAGGCTCGAACGTTTAGAGGAACTAGAGAGGTCGCGATCTGATGCGGCTGACGACCACTTATCTCCGCTTCTGGAGCGCAACAACTCACTTGCAGGCAGACGACCTTCTGCCAACAGGCGTCGATCATCTGTACGAAGAAGAAAATCCAGCAGTAATGACTCATTGGCTGCTATCATCGAGCAGCCCAGACAAGGCTGGCGCCTTGTTCTAGTTCAATATGTCATTCCTCTTTTCGTGATCATACTTTCCGGCGCCGGTGGATTTTTTCTCTCAGGATCAACGTCACCTTCTGACGGAGACTCTCACAGCGGTGCTCCTGGTCCTGTCCAGGAAGACTGGGCATCTGTATTCGGCTATATATCGGCCGTCCTGTACTTGGCTGCACGCATTCCACAGATTATTCAGAATCATAAGAAGAGGAGTGTACATGGCCTATCCTTGCTGTTTTTCATACTCTCTACCCTAGGAAATCTCACATACGGTGCTCAAATTATTGTATTTTCGACCGAGCATGAGTACATAATGCTCAACCTACCCTGGCTCATCGGGTCCTTGGGCACCATCGTGGAGGACCTCATCATTTTTGCACAATTCTATATATACAGACAGACAGCCGACGATTTTGCTGTATAAGCATGCTAAGCACGATGACTGTATCACATGGTCGGACAATGTGTTGCGATAATAGTCTGTGGCAATTGTTCTTTTATCGGCAACACATTAGCATTAGCGGAAGCCACCGTGTATCTCACCTACTAAATCAATACTACGATTATGATTAACTACTCATTTACTATGCGCGATATGTATCGCGAGCCTACATTATACTACGGCAAGCGTGATGTTTCAGAAAAAAACTAACATAAGACGTTCATTAGCTAAGTAATAAATTCTTAGTCAAACAGACCGAATCCCATGTCGTCGTCGGATTCCTCCTTCTCCTCTTCCTTCTCCTCGGCAGGGGCGTCTTCGGAAGCGGCACCGCCAGCAGCAGCACCGCCAGCAGCAGCACCTGCAGCAGGGGCAGCAGATCCAACGTTAAACAAGAGCTCCTTAATGTCCTTTCCTTCGAGAGCCTTAGCGAACAGTTGAGTCCAGATGGGCTCGACGGAGTCGATACCAGCGCTTTGGATAAGAGTTTGAAGCTTATCAGCGGTGATTTCGGCACCTTCGTCGGCCAAGATTAAAGCGGCGTATGAGCAAGCAGTTTGAGCAGACATTATTTCGTTGAATGTATGTGTAGTAGTCAACCGAAGTTGGTGGGAGCGTGTGTGGGAGTTGTGTGGTGTAGGAGTTGCTAAGTACGTGACTGTGACTGCGTAGGGCAAAAAAACCGCCCTACAATCACCGTTTAGGGTAAAGGGTTGCTACCCCACCGAGGAGCTTAATTAGCGCTCCTGGAAACCAACCATATCTTCCCATTCCCTTTTCCTTGCAGCCCGAAGATAGGACATAGATCTTCGCCAGGCATTGCTGTGTTGATAAGAACGCGCCCGATCTGTGTTTATTAGTTGCTATCAGTGAAGACAAGCTAATATTTGAAACAATGAACTCTGCGGTGCCCACATTTGAGCAGCCCATTCTGCAGAGATTGATCAACCTGAGATCTAAACTGACAGCGCTCAAGCAGGACAGATCCAATTACATGAAATCTTCCGATGTTAGTGCGTTATATGAACAGCTAATTAGCCAGATTAGCAAAATTAATCATATCCGCGAGGACCCGCAGTACCATGACGAGCGCAATCGCTTGGACACTGTCCTAGAGGACGTCTTTCAGCTGCTATCATTGTGCTTTTTGACCGTAGGACTGAACAGGGAAGCGGCAGCCACGTATGCATCCTTATCTACAGTGCAGCGAATTTTAGAGCATTTGAAGGAGGTCAGGATATATTCGGAGAATGACCTGCAGCCTATAAGGACGCGCCTTGAGGAGATCAAGGCGATAGTAAAGAACGATAGTGGCGAAGAGTCGCCAGAGGTTGTGCAGCTGCTGAAGAAGAAAATTGATGTTGCAGAAAGCTCTTTGAAAGAGCTTGAGGACTCGTTGTCAAAGATATCGCCGGATATGATGTCTCTTTTGGGTCGTTTGGTTCATCTCAGGAGACTTATGTTTCGCACTACTGCCAACAACAAGGCTGGGCTGTCCATCAAGCAGTTGAACGACATTAAGGAGGAATTGCGACGAATTGAAGCCAAGAGAGTCGACGGACATTTTCTGACGCCGGACGGCGACATAGCCGAAGGAGAGTCGCAAGTCAATGCTTGTATAGAGGATATCCACGACAACCTTAACGATATTCTAGCTTCAAAGGATGAGCTGATAGCGCCATTCCTACAAGACATATTCAACGAGCTCACTACGATGAAATCTCAACTAGAGACATTGTCGTTGACTCATCGGTGGACTATGCGAGAGACTGATTTATATTATTACCAGCATAAGCTGAAGGAGATTGATGATTTAAGAGTTAATGGCAAGTTTGTTGACGAGAACGGGAACCCCGGCAAGGGCGGCAATTTGTTACTTTACCTGCTGAGACGGTGCTATGCGCTTATTTACAAGCTTCTGGAGGCATCTGAACCGGTGTCAGAAGCGCTTATGCCTATTCAGAACCAGTTGTCTACAGTGCGGCGATGTTTACTTGAAGTGAAGCGAATGGGTGGATTATCATCGGCCCGTGATCTGTATCCATACCAAATGAAACTAGCGTCTATTGACAACATGCGACAAGACGGTAAATTTCTAGTAGGCGACACCATACCGGAGGGACAAGGTTTACTAAATGCTCTACTGGCGGAATGTTTTGATATTTGTCATGAATTGCGCACTGAATTGGACGATGCTAATGAGGACGACTAATAGGTTGTTTCGTTGGTCTCTTTATCTAAGAGGGAACGGCTTCCTTTGCATACAGAAGCGAGCGTATCTTGACGCTTTCACAATCTCCTTTTTTCCGAAACATATTCTCTTATTGTATAATGATTTCATCGATAGTTGTGTAGGCGCCGTTGACATTTGCGGACATTTTGCAGAGTGCTATTTTGTTTATCTCCTGAAGAGGCATGAACATGAAGTTTGGATAATGCGAAACAATGCGCGTTACTTTACCTGGGTACCTTCTTATTAGAGAGAGATGCGGCGTGTAAGTGGCGTTTGGCAGCGGTACTTTGGAAGCTGTACGTATATCATCGAGCGCCCGCGTCTGACCATGCACTCTGCCGAACACAACGCCGGACGCAGGATTGAAACTACCAGTACCCTTCACTTCGAGCGTAAATTTTTGCAGATTGGCTTCCCTGAGATTTTTCATTGCGAGTTGCGCAACTTTGATATCGGGAACCGTAGCGATAGTGATGTGCAGTCCCGGATCCGGCAGCAGGTAAGGCTCTACGTCAGGTGCAAGACTCATGACCTCGTGTCTCCACTTGTGGCAGTTCTCAAGGAGCTGCTGGTTGTCCTGTAGCGGAATAGAGAGGAAATGCGTAGGTTTGAAGCGGTTTCGCATCCTCATTGTTAGGTGCAGAGCGGTGGTGGAGATGGGTGGAGGTGGGATGTATATCTATTCTAGCCTACCAGCCAAACTACATAGAGCACTCTACCATACCTTTGTATTGCACGCAATATGAGGCCGCTTGATGACAGTGTTGACGATAGTTTTGATAATTTTGACGATTTAGAAGGCTGGGGCGACGAGCAGATTGATTTTGGCGATGCCGACGTCCAAGCACCAACGGACAATCATGAACCTTCACAGTCGACCGTGGACACGCAAGTTCCTGGTGTACCTGCCATCTCGTCGAGTCTGGACCTGCAGCAGGACGACGCTGCTGGTGCTGACAGCGGGCAAAGCGATTGCAACGATCTTGCGGAACCACCCCAACTCAGTGGTCTAGACCCAGTGCTCGCCAGCGCTCTTCCTCACCCGACCACAGCCGTTTCAGCCAGCCCCGACTACATTCCATCCGAACCAGCGGCCGAGCCTGTTTCTGTCTCTGGATCCTCTGAGCGCAGATGCAGCACATCTAGCATACCACGAAATCTTGATCAGCCTGAAGGCTCACCTTACGACCACGTCGACTCTTATATTCCCTCGGAGAGCCTCAACGAGACACACACCGTGAATGGACACCTGGACGAGACACCGGTACCTGTCTCTATAGTCGAGGAGCCGGTACAGTCACTCGAAGGCCATTTAGAATCAATTGACATTAACGAGAGTACTGGTGATGTACGAAAACCGCCGGTCACAAGCAGCGCCCCGCCTGCAGGCATAACTGCAGCCGCCGTCGCTAATTTAAACGGCGACGATCTGTCTTTGAAGACGGTTCTGGAGTCGCAGGTCGCAACGATAGAAGACCTCCGATATCAGCTTGATCAGGCGCTTATTGAAAGAGACGAGTACGTGAACCAGTATGACGAACTGGTCGAGAAGATGTCTGCTATTCGCACCAGCATTGGTGAGAGGCTCAAATCTGACCAGGAGCAGATCGCAAACTATGAAGCACAAATTGCCGAGCTTGAGGATGCTGTGTCGCAACTGAAAACGGAACTAATTAGTAGCTCTAACGATTTCGATAGGCTGTCTAAAGACAACCAGGCCCTGAGGACGCAACTCTCAAGTGCTCAAGACTCTTGGGACGCAGAAAGAGATTCTTTGAACAGAAAAATCGAAAGCCTTCAGATAAAACTCGCCAATTCTGAACAGACCTCTTCGGATTGGGAAATTTTGGCAAATGAAGAGCGAAAAGCAAGGACGGTGTTGGAAACACGCATACTAGACTTGGAGGATCAGCTGCGTCTATACAACGAACAGTCTGCGTCCGAGAATCAAAACAAGTCTCGACTAGAAGAGCAAATTGCAGAGCTAAGACTTCAGGCTGATACAAAAAGCTACGAATATGCAGAATCGATTAGAGATCTCGAGAACAAGCTAGATGCTCAAAAGCAAGAAGCCGCAGAAGAGCTTATGGCGGCGAATGCAAGAACACGTGAAGCGCAACTTGAAATAGAAAAGCTACAACAACAAGTGTCTACAATAGCTGACTTGGAGAAAGAATTAAAAGAAAAAAACGCATTGGTTGGTAAACTACGGCACGAGTCAGTGAGACTGAATGAACATTTAACGCAAGCATTGAAGCTGATCAAGAAAATACGGCCAAATATTGATGCTGCACGATCCCTCGAAGCTGGAGCAGCACCTGTGGATCTAGAAAACGATAGTGCGGATTTGAGCTTTGACAAGGAACTAGTATCGAATTTGTTTTTATCGTTTATTCAGATTCCAAGAGGCGATTCTAAGCGGTTTGAGGTGCTCAAGGTTATTGCGACTTACCTGCAGTGGGACGACCAGAAACGGGCCGCTGCTGGATTAGCTAGAATGCCGCTGTCCATGGACAAGCTACCGGTAGCTGGTGCAGCCACATCATCGGCTACATTGAATCGATTTGGACTCACAGTTGAAAGCAACGAAAGCATTGCCGATCTCTGGACGGAATTCTTGGAAAGGGAGACGAGCAAGTAGGTACATACTACGACATGTATTTTTAGTTATGTATTGCGATTGATGTTTTAATGATTTCAGTTTCAAAGATTTCCAGATTGTTTTAGCCAGAGCTTTGTACGTGTGATATTCTCGTCAAGGTATGCATCGTAGGTTTCTTTAATTTCCTTCATGTTCCTAAGTGTTTTCGCATAGGCATTAAATCCGTCATACTCAGGGCCAGACACAGAATCAAGTACCTGTTTAGCAATATCCTTAGGATAAATGTTTTCAAAGTCGGTCAAGATTCTAGCCATAAACGGTGCACATAGAATATCGGTGACTGTAGGCGTAGCCGAGCCTGCAAAGTAAGGACCCTTTGCCGAGTCCAGTCTAAGATACTGTAGAACAGAGTCGACAGCCTCTTTGTACAGACTGACATTACTAAACCCTTTGGTCAGGACTTTATAGCGGAAAGATCCCAAAAATTCACCGAATTTTTCTGCAAAAAGGAGGCCATACGCCTTGTCCAGAGGATCAGGCGACCAGAGTTTCGCTTCAGGATACTTATCGGCTATGTACTGGGTGATAATAGCCGATTCAATCAAAATTTCATCTCCGATTTTCAATGCAGGTACTTTACCAAGCTTGTTTATGTCCTTGACGTACCAATCAGGTTTGTTAGATAGATCGATATTGACTAGCTCGAAATCAACTCCGGCAATCTTCAGCGCAATCCACGCACGCGCAGCATAAGGACAGATAATAGCAGAGTATAGTGTTAAGCTCATTATATATTTAGGCAGTTGTTCTCAATAAGTGGTGTCTCTAGATAAGTGCCGGATTGGAATTTGCGGTACTATATAAACGTGATCATTAGTAAGCAGGCAAAGGTTAATATGTATTAGGGCTAGGGTGCCGATAATGGTTGCCACATTCAAAGCTGGCTTCTGCAGTGGAGCTAGACAACAGTCGCAGATCCGTTTGGTTATTATAGTATACCATAATGCATACGAAAGTCGTTAAGAAATTCAATTAAACTACTGGGATAGAACTGTGCCGATTGGGCGCAAAGTAGATACTACAAATACCTGAAGAACGAGTAGTAGAAGGTAGAGCAGAACAGTACTGCTGCTGCTGCTGCTGCTGCTGCTGCTGCTGCTGCTGCTGCTGCTGCTGCTGCTGAACCGGCGGATTTGGGGGTATACTTGCACATATAACAAAGTTGTATTGTATAGTTACGCAATAAGTGTACGCGATAAATATTTTACGCGTTATTGTAAGTAGCTGCTTGGTCACCTAGACGGTTTCAGGTCCTCGAGGACAATATTGCTTGCATCTATTTTGTTATGCCTGTCGGATCATAGAGCCAACTTTTGCGTTTAGCAATTTGAGAAAGAAAATCTTAGCCAATCTACAAATTTGCCGCTTCAGCGTCGTATTGTCTTCGTATAGAGCTATCAGAGCGTAGAAGATCACCTTGGCCGAGATAACCAGATAAATAAGGTTCATTTTGACGTAACGTTAATCTAGATAAAGTTACGAAGAGCCTTGGTCATCGGCAAGAGGGTCACGTTAGCCAGATAATTAGAAAGAAAAATATCTGCACATGTAAATTCAGTAACGTGATAATGTGACAATTTGTCAATTTGTCAACGTAGTGTGCAGTAGCTGGCATGAGAAATAGTATGTTGGGCTTTGAACGTTCAGGTGGCGACAGTAGCAAGTGTGATATATAAATATTTATAATTTCTATTTGGCTATTGCACGATAGATGTCGAAAGAATTTTTATTAAACAACTTATAAATGTGTTAGTATTTACGACTAGTTGTGGCAGTTGTAGTTTTATCAACTCATGGACCCTCGAGTCAGGGCGCAGAGGAGCGGAGTATATGAAACAGTGTAGGGACATATACACCTAGACTTAGACGACTCCATTGTCAGCGAAATCGAAGAAAAAAAACCACTGACGAAATGATTGGAATAGCACTTATTGGTGCCAGCAGATTTATGAATACTCAGCATGTGCCTGCATTAAAGGCTTCTGGGCAGTTCGAAATCAAAGCAGTGTACAGCCGCCGTCAGGAGTCCGCTAAAGAGACAATAGATATAATCGGTCATCCGGTGGACCTTTATGCGGACGATCTCGGAGAAAACAAGAGTCTGGCCGAATTACTTAAACGTGAAGATGTCAGCGCCGTCGCTGTGGCGTTGCCGATAACCGTTCAGGCGGATATTGTCGTGAAATGTTTAGTGCACGGTAAACACGTCCTCAGCGAGAAACCGATAGCTAAAGACATTGCCACCGCGAAATCAATGATGGAAATTTATGAGTCTTCACGTAATACACATAGCGGACTCATTTGGGCCGTCGCAGAACAGCACCGGTTTGTTCCGCTGCATATCGAGGCAAAACGCCTTGTGCATGAAAAACTCGGCGATATCAGCTTCTTCGAGTTAACCGTCACTTCCGTTGTAGACTCTGATCATCCTTCTTTTAAGTCGCCTTGGAGAAAAGATCCCGACTACCAGGGCGGGTTTCTACTTGATGGTGGTGTTCACGCCCTGGCACTACTGAGAATGCTGGTCTGTTCCAACACCGAGTTTGACTCATTATATTCTTCAGTCAGACAGATCCAGCCATTCCTTCCACCTGCGGATACGCTCGTCTCTAAAGTGGACTTGAAAAATGGGGTTTCCGGTACTGTTACATTGTCCTGGGGCGCTGCAGTGCGTCGTCTGTCTCTTAACGTCTATGGTGCTGACGGCATGCTGCATGTTGACAGCTCCAACTCAGTCACTTTCTATCCTAAAGAGTCAAGTCTTCGATCTGCTCCAAAACCGACTCCAGATGTAATTACTGTCACTCCAAAACATGAATTTCAAGACGCAGTGCTCGCAGAATACCAGAGTTTTGCCAAATCTATCCAATCCGGCGCTGTTGACAAGAAACTCTCACCTAAAGAAGCACTCGCAGACATTGCATTCATTGAACTATCTATTGACTCTTCTAACACTCATCGTCCTGTCAAGTTTACATATTGAATAATTATACTAATTGACTATAGTAGAGTGCATACGTACAAATCAGTGCACGAAAGCTAATCAAATAGGTAATGTATAGCGAAAAAAAAAATAATAAATGTAGTTAGTTTTTTGTTCTTTAACAATTCAGCTTCAATAAATTCTCAAGATCAAGTTAATGCTTGTACGAAACCCGTAGCAATGGATTCGACGACGAATCTTCTCTTCCTGTCTCACCACTTCCGGAACTTAACTCACGGTCATCATCCTCTTCAGATTCGTCCGTAGTTGCAATCACGACCTTTGAGAATCCATGAACGTTAACCACACTCTCAACAACTCCTCCACTGCGATGACTTTGACTTTCAAAGTTCCCGTCTCCAGGTGTGATGAGCTGTCCATCTACTTCCACCTGCAAGTTGTGGTTATTGTGCTTGCCGGACGCTATGTCAATGCTGTCAAATGAAGACTTCTTGTTATGCTTGGAGCTACCCAATTCCATTGCCCTCGAGTTGCCAGTAGATCCATATGGTGCCTTAGAGGAGATAGTATCAATTCCGCTATCGTCAACCGGCGGTACATACATACCAAAATCGTGCTCAGGCGATAATGACAAAGGATTCTGCGCACTAGGCTGGACTTTGATTTTCACATTAGTGTTGGTGGTCATTCTTGGATTAGAAGCAGGATTCGAAGGTCCGAGTTTTGTCGAGGCTTCCGCTATCTTAGAAGCGCGTTTTTGCAGAATGTGATCCGGTTCAGGAATCTGACCAGCATGATCCGTACCGTGATGGTGGATGTATGTAAGCAACCTTCTAGCTAGCGGACCTGGCTGTGTCCTTCTGATGGCGCGGTGTACATCCACGAAAACGTCAGATTCGTCAACAATTTCCTCACCAATCAGCTCCTCAATAACGTCCTCTAAAGTGAGAACGCCAATGGCTCCGTATGGTTCGCCAGGATGGTTTGAGACCAATACCATATGCGACTTTCCTTCCTGGAAATAGTTAAGAATATTCAAACAGGAAGTATCAGGACGAGTTTCCGGAAGAGTTGCAAGAGGGAACGTAGAAACGGGCATGGCGTCTTCAGGGTCATATGAGATCAATATTCGGACTAAGAGCATGCCAATAAAATTCGTAGGTTCATTAGCAGCATGGATTGGGATACGGGAGTATCCGGCCTCTAAGATTCTATCCACCATTGCCTCGTCCAGTATAGTATCGGCGCTCATCGTGAACGTGTCAGCCATGGGGGTCATAATACTGCCGACGGGCTTCTCTTTGAGATCCAATACGGCGGAGATGATAGTTACTTCGTCTTGCGACAGCCTTTCAACACCCATAGTTCTGTGGAGGGTGACCAAAGTCTTGAGGCCGGCTTTCTTGTACATGGTACCGTGGTCCTCGCCAAGGGCATAGTCGAGGAGTTTAGCTGTAGGTACAGCGACCGGGTAGAGCAGGTACATGAGCACCAAAACGAAGGGAGCAAACATAGAGCCAATAGAGAGACCGTATCTTACGCAAACGCTCTGCGGGATGATTTCGCCGAATATGACGATCGCGACCGTGGACGCGGCGACGGCAGGCCACCCGCCTCCGAGCGTGCGATCTAAGATAATAGGCAGGGTTTCGTTAGTGATTACGTTCGAGAGGAGCAGAGTTACCAGAACCCAGTGTTTTCCGCGTTTCAGCAGGTTACGAACGTTAGCAGCAGCTTTGCGTTCGGCAGGTTCGCCGGACTGTTCGATGACTTGCAGGTAGATCTCATCCTGACCCATGAGCGCGAGGGTCAGGCCTGCGAAGACACCGCCTAGAACAACAAGGAAGATGGATATTAGCAGATCGATAAGAAAATCGTCGTTTACTGTTTCTTCAGTAGCAGTCAAGCGGTTGGTGCGTCTTGTCAAAAGCATCGGCAAGGCATGCAATGCAGGCAGGTAGCAGCAGAGTAGCAGACCACCATTGAGCGGACGCGATTCCTGGCGTGGAGAAGTCGCAATTTCATTTGGTATTAGCTTAGTGCGTATTCCTTTCGCAGCGACATCTTTCATTTCCGTATGTACGGTGTGGTTTTGCAAATACGGGCGGGTTTGTTTGGCGTAGTTGGAAAGGGTGGAGATAGGGTAGGCTGGTGCTTGGCGGTGTTGGAGGGCAAATACATCACAAGGCGATTACTGAGCCACTAAGCCGCAACCAAAAAAGGGTAAGGGTACTGCAAAGGTGCGGTGATTCTACTAATTGTGCAGTAGGTCAATTAAATGTCGGTATTATAATTGTTTATGCATGTTTAAATGTATATGAGTAAAGCGGCAATTCTGGCAGAGGCAGAAGGCTGTTCGTGGCGAAAACGGGTTGATCGCGCACATGACCTCTGGTACTAACCGCGATCGCGAGCGTTCCTCGCATAATTACCTAGAGACATGCCTACAATGCTATAAAATTGTTCAAAAAAGAGAACAAGTAAACATATAATAATATTCGACACTTTGGACACAATCTGCCGGTCATATTAGGGCCTCGGCGCGCGGATCGCGGTCTGATGGTCTCGTTGTGTTGCCCTCTTGAACAATTCAAGACTGACCTTTCACCACATTCTCTGTCCCTTCTTAACCCGGCTTAATGCCGTACTGCCACTGAAAAGTAAGCTATATGTCTGATCTTGCTGTGTTTGGCGCTATTGGCTAGCACTGTTCAGGGTCCTGTCTGCGTACGGCAGTTCGTAGAGAGGCCCTTAACCTGATCGGGCATAGCGAGCCTCAGTTTCCTGTTATCCGATCAACATATCGCTCTACGTCTACCTGCTGGCTGATCTTTGACTGTCTGCCTTGTCTGGCTTGTCAGATCCGTTTGCGTTGGCGTGTTTGCTTTCGACATACGGGTCCTTCTGCAGACCTGCGTTTTCTCTTTGCAGTCGTCTGACACTCGTTCCGCAGACAGATCGCAACCGCTTCACCGTTTATGGCCTGTGCGCTTGAGTACTAGTCCAGCTCCTTTGAATATATAAATGTGCCTGTGTTCCTAGTTTGCTTTCGCTCATCACCCTCGACTGGACACTGTATTTAACTAGCAATGTTCAACGATTTCCTCGAATCCGCTATTGACACCGCTAAAACCATTCTCGGCGGATTTGCCGGCGTAGTCAATTTCTTGAACAACCCTTCTGCTGACGTTATTGATATTGTAATGAACTCAAAGGTTTTCAACCAAGGTGGACGCAAATTGGTCCAAGTGTCTCCTGACATGTTCGACGGACTTGAGGTTTCTGCCTCCTCCATGGAGGAGAAGGAATTCATTCAGCGCCAGTTCCGTCTTAGCGAGAAATTCATTCGCGATGGCATTGATCTCTTCACCGGCAAAGAAATTACTACTCAAGCTTCTCCTAACGCCCTAGTTGCCCCTTTGTCTACCATCACGCAGTTCGCCAAGGCCGGTACTGTCGCTCTCTGCTCGTCTCAAGCATTAGGCCCTCCTGGATGTATTGGAGGACTAGCCGTCGTTTCTCTGCTCACACTTGCAACCAGCGCCGTCAAGCTGTTCAACTTCAAGATGTCTAAGCGCGACCTCATTTCTGGTAACCTCCAATTTGCCCACGAGTACGATTGGAGAGGCGATTCTATTGTCCGTGCCGACGATGGCATTTACCGTCGTGCCACTGATGACTCGATTCTTGATTCTATTCTGGCTGACCATAGTGATATCGTGCCCCATGTGCCCTTTGGTGTTTCTATGGATTTCGATATCGATACTGGATTTGGTGAAGTCGTTATCCATTATACTGAAGATACTATGCAACAGAACATCACCAGACGTGACACCGACGGATACTCTATGACTATTGGCAAAATGATATTCCGTTTCAAGCTCACCGAGAATCAAATCTCGTCTAACATCGTCCCTGCTATTAGTGTTGAAAAGTACGCCGAGAAACTGAGTGAGTTCCTGCTAGAAAACTCTTATGAGTCTTGTTGCGTTGTCATCCCTCTTGTTGATGGATCTATTCTTCACGGTCAAGTCTATATCAATGAAGTTGGACCTATCAGAGAGGAATGCTTGCCTGCTAACTATGTGAGCGACCCCATCGCTGACCCTGGTAAGGCGCCTGACCAGCCAGAAGATACTCCGCCTGAAAAAGACGATGGAGAATCTGCTGCTCCTGATGAAACTGACTCAAATGAACAATATCTGGTTGAAGAACTCCACTATGACGAACCTGACCTTGATGGCGACATGATTGGTGATAGCATGCAACTGCCCAAAGAAGCGCCCAGCGAAACCGTTATTGCCGCACTTACTGATGGTATCCAACACGGTACGCCCGCTAAACCGACTGCTGATCCTTGTCCTGAGTATGCTACTGATTGTGCAAATCGTCCTGATTCCGATTGCGATAGTGAGTACACTGAGGACAGTACACTTTCCCATACCAGTTTCTTCACTAAACCTGCGCAGGCCATTACTACTGCCCCTACTAGAACTACCATGGTTCACAGAACGCCAGTCAATAGTATTGCCGGACATCGCCCTACTTCTCATGCGGCTCCTAAAACTTCTTATGTGCCTGCAACTACGAGCATTTACACTACTGAGCAAGCAATTATTACTGAAGACGTTACCTCTACTGCAGCTGTTGAAACTGGTCAAGGATTCCACGAGAGTAGTACATTGTCCGTCCAAACTCGACCAAGCTACAGTTTCAGCGACTGGACTGTTCCTGCGGTACCTACCGCCTCAAATATTATTGACTGTACGACCGATTCTACTATTGATGAATTGACTCAGCCTCAAGAAGCCGTTGCGGAAGTGTATGCTGAGGCTTATGCCACAGCTAAAGGTGATGCTCGTGCCAATACTGATGCCACCTCCACCTCTTTTCTTACTACTAGTGCTTTCGCCACTCCCGAAGCGAATGCTAATGCTAATGCTAATGCTAATGCTAATGCTAATGCTAATGCTAATGGTGCTGTCGGTGCTCGTGCTGCTGCCAATGCTCGTGCTGCTGCCGCTGCCAATGCTCGTGCTGCTGCCGCTGCCGGTGCTCGTGCTGCTGCCAATACCGAAGCCTATGCCCATGCTGGATCTAAAGCTTATGCTGATGGTAGCGCTACTGCTAATGTAAATTCTGAAGCAATGAACATTTATACCGATCCTGATTGTGATAAAGTTCCTGGTTCTCGTTCAGGCGTCAAAGTAACTACGAGTGCGAAAGCTAATGCTGGATCAGGCGATTCAGACTCTAAATCAAGCTCAAGTGGCACCAACGCCAAAAATGGCGCTAAACCTGATGTGACACCTGGAGCTAAAGCTGTTGCCAAAGCGCACGCTAAAGCTGAAGTGAAGCCTGGATCTAAATCTGGAGTCAAACCTGTGGTACAATCTGCTTCAGGTCATATTTCTATTCCAGATAAGGAGAAGCCCGGTCAGGTTTTGTTCCAGACTTTCCCTACAGACGACGCTGTTCCTTTTGACAAAGCACCTAAGCTAATGCTTGGATCCTCTTCTGGCAACTTGAGCGATGTTTGCCAAGTTATTCAGATTGTGAGCGAATCTTGTATTTCCGGAATACTGGAAGACTCGATTGAATCACTCACTAAACAGGGAGTGCTCAATGTCGGTGAAGGCGAAAGGCACGTATGGATCCGTCTTTAATTCAGTATATTACAGACTAGTAGCTTTTTTTAATATATATCATATCTTATCCAACGTCTTAGTAAGAGAAACAGCCTTCAAGGATTTTAGCGAGATCCTCGCGCTGTTGTTCCTGTTCATGAGAAATAGAAGGAGCGAGCTTGAGTACTCTTTGTTGAGGGAGCGCGCCTTCGACGAGATTAGAAATATCGGATCTCTTGAATCCGAGGTCCTTAAGGCCTTTGGGTTGGTCGCCTAGTTCTGCCAAGAACTTCGTCAGGGCCTCAGACAATACTTCACCTGCAGACTCCAATTTGACGTTAGAAATGTCTACACCGAAGGCTTCAGCGGCTTGCAAGTGTCTCAAGGGATTCGATGCCGCCGTGTACCTGAACACAGAAGGAGAAGAGACGGCTACGGAAACACCGTGAGGAATGATCGGGTGATCGACATTGTAGCCGGGATGCTTGTAGCCCGGGTTCATGCCGGAGATCGGGTAGGAAAGACCATGGCAAAGATGGACACCTGCGTTTCCAAAACCCACGCCAGCCAAAGTCGCAGCAAGGAGCATCTGCTCTTGTGCTTCGCGGTCTTCGGGGTCCTTGACAGAGCGCGGAAGATATTTGACGGTCATGCGAAGCGCTTCAAAGCTGAAGACGTCCGATATAGGATTCGCGCCCTGATAAGCAGGACGGTTGATGGGGTTCTCAGGACGGGGAACACGCTCGTAGTAGGGAATAGCAGTCCACGATTCAAGACTGTGACAGAGAACGTCAAGTCCAGATGAGGATTTCACTTGTGATGGCATAGTGTAGGTGTTCAATGGATCAACAATTCCAAGAAGAGGTCTGAGTTTGCGGTCTGCAATTCCTGTCTTGGCTTTCAGAGAAGCGATGTCAAAAATAGCAGTACCGGTAGTCTCAGAACCTGTTCCGGCAGTGGTAGGTACACATATTAGGGGCTTAACGTTTTTATCAATCGGTAAACCCTTTCCGATCGGCGCGTTCACAAAGTCAAGGAACTCGGCATCGGGGTAGCATTGATAAAGATTAGCAGTCTTGCATGTATCCATTACAGAACCACCTCCGACAGCCAGGTAGGCATTAGGCTGAACTTTTCTTGACCAGGCAATAGCTTCTTTGACTTTGTTGTCTTTAGGCTCAACGCTAACATCGGAAAAGATTTCATAAGCAATTCCAGATCTCTCTAGCGATTCCACTGCAGTCTTCATTGCCGGGAGCCCGATGATGTTATTATCCGTGAAAATAGCAACTTTTTCGATACCCATGTTCTTGAAATCCATGCCCACTTCGCGCGTCACACCGGGACCAAACCTGATATTGCTAGCAGCCATCTCAAAAGCGTATTCCTTCTGAACTGGGTTTTTAGAGGGGACAGCTAGTCGTCTGATAGTGCCTAGGGAGCCAGAACGAATGGTAGAACAGCCGTGGCAGGGACAAGATGCCACATGGCCCTGTACAGAGCGCAGAAGGTTCGCAGCACGGGCACCAGCATTTTTAGCTACTTTTATAGCAGTCATGACAGTAAGATAAACAAGGAATGAAAAGCGGAGGAATAGCCGGTAATATCGGCTCACAATAGTTAAGACGTATATATATATATACTTCGACGACGCGGGGAATCTCATAAAGTTTCGGATTATTATTTCCTAAAATAGTAGTAGCGGCGCAATTTGCAAGCCTGTTCTCTGTGCATTCGTTTCGGCATAAGGAAGCAACTCCGAACAGGTGAGTGAAAATACATAGTATTAGGAAATTTAATTAAGCATTTTTCAATAGCGATTAGATAGTATTAGAGATACTAGATGCATGGGGAAGTTATCAGAAGGAGAATGGTTGGCGCGGAATGCGATGAGTGTTACCCAATCGGGTAAAAGGAATGCCGGGGAAAGGTAGAGCGTTAGCTGCTTTAGCTAAAAGAAAAGTACAAGACTCGGTTGAATGATCGGCTATCGAATCAGTGCGCCTGGCTATAGGAACGGTCCAAGAAACACTTCTTTGAAGTTTCCGACAAATCCTTTGTCGTACATGTTATTCAGCTGTTTCCAGGAAGTAACCTTGGTGATTTGTAGGTTGTGGCTTTGGATCATTTGGTCCTCTTCGGGCGTGAGCGTACGATTGTAGCTGTTTCCGAGCCATTGAAGCGCAATAGAGCCTGATCCGTTTGGACCCATACCGTAAGGCACGCCATTCGCGTCAACAAACTGATCAAGATTGCCGTCAGCAAGACCCGCCTTGATAGCCTGCCATTTAGAGTGCTCGTTCAGGGTGTAGCCCATCGCGATGAATAGGAGCTGTTGAAACGAGAAGGCCACTGCAAGTGGAAGTGTGAGCAGAGAGGTCCAGAATACTATGAAATGTCCGGATTCTATGTAGCCTTCACGAAGAAGGATTTTGAAGGTATATGGGTTCCAAATGGAAGGTAGCGGAGGATCGACCGAGTCGATGTAATCGTGATACGCGTCGAGAATTGCGTGGGCCGAAAGAATGAGGCCGGCGACTGTGAGAAGCACGTTCGCGAGACAAAATAAAATAAAAAAACGCTGGTTGTTCTGACCTATGCAGGCGTTGATCCAGGGACAGTGGTGATCGACTTTTGATATGCAGCATTTGCAGATAGAGCAGTGCTTGCTTCTTGCGGGTTTTAATATACTGCAGGAGGAACATTCTGAGGGCATGAACAAGAGTCTGTCATAGGGGTTGAGTGTGATAGCTCTCTGAACGTTTTGCGGTGTAATAATGCCTGGATCTGTCGTGCAGGCGAGGAAGAGCGCCACAAAGGGTAGGGGAGCGATAGTAACTGAAAGAAACTGAAGCAAGCCTGGGATGGCAGGAAAGATGCAAGAAAAGTAGAGGTACTCTTCGAAAAGGACGATTGCTGCGTATATAATAACAACGGCCCAGTTTCTATCGTAGAGCAGGTAGTTAAATGACGCGTGTAAATGGTTAGTAATCGCGCCTTTGAAAAAGAGCAAATCGACTTTGAAGAGCGACGAGGGTAGCGATACCGCCAGGAAGGCGTAAGCAGATCCGATTACATTATTTTTGAAGGCTGGTGCGCGGCCAAATAAGAGAATGAATGTTAGCAGCGACACAGAAGCGATCAAAGCAAGAATCCACCACATCGTGGGTGACAGTGGATGATGCTTAAGAATAAGAGGCTAGTTTGGCAAGGGGAAAAGATCGGCAGGCAGCAACGCAGACTCTGCAAACACTACGACGATGGACGTTAGACACAGTATATCTGTGTTTTTCAATTTCAGCCACGTAGCAAACAACAATGAGATATTGCAAAATGCGATTGATGAGATTACCGATAGTTTGCCTAAGACCGTTGTGCGGGATCGGCCTGGGGTGGTTGATCGTGGTGTGTACTGTGTAAGCAAGAGCAACAAATTCACGTTCAGGTTGCCTCTAGGCGCGGGTCTGCGGAAGATGAGTCGACCTGGCGGGTTTCAGCTTCCGTCGAAATACTACAATCCTGCATTGGAAAAAGTGCGGCCGAAAAACTGGAAGCCGCTGTATAGGAACGCGTACATTGGCGGATTACGCTCAAAGCTACAGCGCGATCAGCTGGCGCGTCCAGCGTGTGTGTGCACGAACGATTGTGCCGAGGACTGTCTGAATAGAGCGTTGAGGTACGAATGCTCTGACACGATATGTAAGGTAGATAACTGTACCAATCGGCAAATCCAGAAATTTTACCGCCAACAAAAACAGGGCAATGCATACACGTGCGGGTACGAAGTGTTTATGGCAGGCCAGAAGGGACACGGACTGCGGGCGATCCGCGACTACACTGCCGGGGAGCTCATTCTCGAGTACACGGGCGAGATAATAGATAAGCATATGCTGAACGAGCGGCTGCGCGCGAGCAGAGGCACACATTTTTATATTCTGTGTATGAACAAGGGTATGTACATTGATGCGAGTGTGCGCGGATCAGAGGCCCGGTTTGCGAACCATTCGTGCAATCCCAACTCGCAGATGGAACTGTGGCTGATCGACGACGAACCGCACATGTGTTTGTTCGCAGGAGCACAGGGTATATGCAATGGCGAGGAAATATGCTACAACTACAATTTTTCATGGTTCCACGGATCAGAACCGCTAAGATGTTTATGCGGCGCCGCAAACTGCAGCGGGTTTATGGGCACTCAGGCTTGACCGTCCCCTACAGCACTTCCCACCAATACTTACACACACCAATCAACCCTGCCAGAACATGAACCAACTGCGACAGAAAATCAGCCAAGTCTACAAAAAGGCGCTCGAAAACAAAAAGATAGTTTTCACTACATCTGAACCGATTATGATAAATGAGGGACCGTTTTCCTTCGAGATACGTCATGCTCCTTCGCTCGCGAACAAACCGTTGTTCACTCCTCCGAAGAAGAACGCTCCGCCGTTCGACCCGTTTAGCCCGCCCGAAAAGGATCTCATAGTCGATGAGTTGCACGATTATTATGTACTACTTAACAAGTTCCCGCTGGTGCCGGAACACGCGCTGCTAGTGACAAAACAGTTTGTCTCGCAGAATACCCCGCTCATCGAACCCGACCTCGGCAATGCAATGTGCATCCTCAAGTCGCTCAATTCCAGCACAGAAAGATGGTTCTGTTTCTACAATTGCGGCGCTAATTCTGGCGCATCTCAGCCGCATAAGCACATGCAATTCTTGCCGATCCCGGACAATTTCCAGACATATTTTGACCTCATCTGTCACGCACACATGACTGGCTGTGACGGTGCATGGGACCACACAAGGAAACCACTATCACATCCAGATATACCGTACGCGCATTTTTTGGTACCGCTTACAGGCACCGAAGACGAGTCTGAGCTCGCAATGAAGTTCTCGCAGCTGTTGGCCCGCGTACTCACTATCTTGAGGAAAGCCAACGCGCCCATCTCATTCAACTTCGCCATGACCACTGAATGGATGGCAATGGTTCCACGCACCCAAGAAGTGTACAGCGACGGAGATGTATCTATGAGTATAAACACTACCGGGTTCATGGGATTCCTGTTGGCCAGAACGCAGCAGGAAGTCGACTATATAAAAGCTGCTGGACCACTGTCTATTCTCAAGGCATTGGCTCCCGCCAAAGTCGATGAAAAGGAGGGCGAATACGACTACTAGCTACACACTACATGTAAATCACAAGTGATTCGTATATACGGCGCCTATGAGTATCCCAGCATATACAGTACGTCTAGTAGTGAATCTCCATTTAGCCGCGAAGGCGCCTTCTGCTGTACAATGGGTTTGGCATTAAACGCGATGCCGAACCCGGCAACAGACATCATCACGAGATCGTTAGCACCGTCGCCAATCGCTACTGTATCCTGTAGTTCTATTCCTTCCTTTGCAGCAATCTCCTGCAGCAGTTCAGCTTTCCGGTTTGCATTCACGATCTCGCCTTCAACTTCGCCCGACAGTTTTCCGTCAACAACAGCAAGACTGTTAGCAAAAGCGTAATCTATGCCCAACTTTTCTTGAACGTATTTAGCCAAAGGTATAAATCCTCCGGAGAGAACAGCGGTTTTAACGCCATGCTGTTTCAAACGTTGCATGAGCTCTGGTCCGCCGGGCGTCAAGATCAGCTCTTTCTTTAGATTCTCAAACACATCACCTGTAATACCTTTTAAAAGAGATACCCGCTGCCTCAAAGACTCGTTGAAATCGATATCGCCTCTCATTGCAAGTTCAGTAATACTGGCGACCTTCTCCTCTATGCCTGCCTTAGCCGCGATCATGTCGATGACTTCCTGCTTTATCAGTGTTGAGTCCATATCAAAGACCGCTAGTTTGACAGCCGCTGGTGCGTATTTCCGCACACTTATCGCTTGGCCGCGATCTATTTCGATGTCAAAACTTGCTTGTCGCAGCTCATTCGCGTCTATGCCTTCTATACTGTACTCCACAACATCCGGAGCAAGTCTCGTCTCACCCACAATCGTCCCCTTAGATTCAACTAGCTGCTTCCATTCCTTCTGCACCCGCTCCGGTATCCGGATCAACGTGGAGTAGATAGTCGATCGCATGTGTCTGCTACTGAATCCAGGAATTGTGTCGTCGAGAGTTGCTATATATAATCACGTGACATCATCCATCTCGAGATCTAAGATTGGTTTAACAAATACTACAGCTATTACGCCTAGACTACTGTTTGCGTAACAGCTCTTTGTTTTGTTTTTATTTTTGTTTATTTGCCGCACCTGATGAACTTTCTGAGGAGAGAACCGACAGTTTCCGAGGGCGATCTAGCCAACATATCTGATCTTCTTACTTACAACAGCGAACTGTTCGCTGTAAACGGAGGGCTGGCTTCGCGTGGATGGATCAACAACTTGATCGCTAATTACCTTGATTCAATTGACAAAGCAACGCCTGGCGAAATCGCTGCCGCTTTGCAGGTGCCTGCCACTGTAGTTGCTGACTACATAGCGTCCAGCGGCACTGTTACTCATCTAGGCGTAGTATATTCTTCTATTGAAATCGATCGATTAGCTCACTTGCTCTCTTCAGATTTACAAAAGCACCCGGTCGACCTTTTTAAATGGAGTGTTGATCATCAGCTGCCTCTCAACCTCGTCAAAGATCTTTCAAGCTCTGTCGCTGACGCAATACTTGACTCGACTGTCCTTTTTGGACGCGAGTACCTGGAAAAGCGATCAGTATCGCTCCAAGAAGAGCTTACCAGCGCTACAGAACCGCTAACTCTCTCAGATATTGATACAGTTATTGCGCGACGGAACGGGTTCAAGGTCCTAGGAAACCTTTACAAACCTCCAGCGTCTATTGACGACCAGACAAACAGCTTAGTTGCAGACCTAAGGTCGACTGGTATTGTGCCGCTAGCCAAACTACAAGCAATAGACCCACATAGTTTCTCGGATTCTAAGGTTTTAGCTAATTGCATCATATCTGATACAAAACTAGCGGAAATCGCTAGCCAAGCGCACTCTCCTCTGAGTCTGGAATCTCTCAAAGTGGACAGTTCTATTGCTACGTACCTTCCTGATTGTCTAGTGATTGATGGTTACATCATGAACAAGAACTCGCTGGACATCGAGATCCATGATCTCGTGGAAGCCACTATCATGACTTATAAACTCGAGAACAAGCGGAAATTCAATTTGGCATTCGCATACGACATAGGCGAGCGCTTGCGTAAAAGCAGATGGATCGTGAAAAGGGCTTACAGTGCAATGGCAAGCACCTGGAAAGCGTGCGAGCTTGAAGAACAGAAACGGCTCGCGCGAACAAGAGCCTCTGAGCTGCTAATTTCATGCTGGGCTGCTATGTCACTTCCTGATTCACTTAAAGATTTGCAAGAAAGTATCTTGTCCGGAATAACTAAAGATCCTATAGTCAAAGTCGCAGGTTCCGATCTCGGCTCTCTTGCTGTTGCGTTACAAAAGAAATACAAACTATCTGTGTCTGACCTGATACAGTTCAATAAGGAACAAATAAGTGGCTTACTAGCACATGCGGGAACGCTTTCTCATGAGAAGAGAACCGCTGAAGCTTACCTTTTGAGTACAACCGCGTTGTGGGCGCTGGAAATGAAAAGCTCGCAGGTTGACTTTCTGCCTGTTCTGACTCATGTTTCAGGAAAACATGTGTCTGAAATGCTCAAAGCTATGTGGACCCATTTAGATCCTGTTTTACAGAGAGAGCTAGTTGAGGCGCGCAAAGGGGAAATGGAACAGTTATTAATGAGGTTACGACAAATACAATAGACCATGAGAGTGTACTACGAATTGCCAGAGTCAGCTGTCAATCGAACTGCTTGCAGTTGTTCGCTGTGAGAAGAACCAAAACATTATAAAATAAGTAAAAGGAAACTTGTCATCAGTAGTGCTTAAAGGTTGGAATTTCACTTCATTTGACAGCGAGTAAACCGTCTTTCCGACTGGTGCACAGCAAAATAACATCATATGACAGTATCCTTTCACTCAATTACAATCGACTATGTATGCACTTGGCGTCGTTTCGAAAAGAAACATAATTCTCACGATCGTTATTGCTATTAATTTCTCTTATAAACTACAAAGGTGAATGAAAAGTTAGGAGAATCTGACGGTGAAAAAATAGATTTTTATAAAACCAGTTACCCGGCTCTTTGTAGCGATCTGAACGATCATTCATTCTGCACCGTCATACAACTTATTGCAGCATTAACAGCGGCTAAATCGAGGACACCTTGCCTTTAATTGCTAGTAGATTTTTTTCAGCTACCTCTTTTGGAATAGAACAATATGACCGAAAAAATAGCGATTGTGGGTGCCGGACTAGTGGGATCAGTTGCGGCATTGGCTTTTGCAAAGCTAGGATACGAAGTTGTAGTGTTTGAAGCCAGAAGTGATCTCAGGGTAGACGAAACTGCGCTTGAAGGACGTCGATCTATCAATTTGGCTATTTCAGCAAGAGGAATTTCGACACTAGCTGAAATAGCTCCAGATGCTCTCAAGTCAATTGAAAAACTTATGATTCCAATGTCGGGACGGCTGATCCACTCCCTAGACGGAAAGGAAGCCTACCAGCCTTACGGTTTATACGGCGAGAGCATAAATTCCATTGACAGAACTCTGTTGAATGGTTTATTGTTAGATGAGCTCGACAAAAAAGGTATTACAGTGAAATTCAATCATAAACTGAAGCGGATCGACTGGAGTTTGATGGAACTAGAGTTTCAGTGCGGCGAAGAATCGTGCACTATTGGAGGCTTTACTTCTGTGATCGGCGCTGATGGAACTTTCTCGGCTGTGAGAAATTATATAATGCGCGCCGAACGAATGAATTTTCAGCAGACATACATCCCTCACATGTATCTCGAATTGTCGATACCTGCTTCCGAATCAAATGAATTCATGCTACACCCCAACAGGTTACATATCTGGCCAAGGGGCGATTTCATGCTCATTGCTTTGCCTAACGCTGACAAGTCATTTACATCCACTCTATTTGCACCTGCATCTGTTTTTGATGAACTCAATACGGAGGAATCGTTTATGAATTTCTTCTCTACAAACTTCCCGGATGCTGTGAGCCTGATAGGCGAGGCTAAACTGAAGTACATCTACCACAATTATCCGCGAGGATCACTGGTGAGCATAAAGTGCACACCTTACAACCACAGTGGTAAAGGCATTATTATTGGCGACGCCTCACACTCGCAGGTGCCATTTTACGGGCAAGGAATGAACGCCGGGTTTGAAGACGTGAAGGTTCTGATGCACATCCTGGAGACAAAAAAATCGCTGAAAGACGCATATGACTTATACACCGCCAGCAGACATAAAGATCTGGTCGCTATATGCGACCTTTCAATGGCAAATTACGATGAGATGCGGCGCGGGGTCCAAGACTGGCATTTTCTTGCCCGACGCTCATTGGAACGGGTTTTGGAACGAGTTTTGAAAGACAGATGGCTCAGACTCTACACCATGGTCACTTTTCGACCGGATATATCGTATTCACTAGCTTACAGCACAGAGAAACTGCACACCAAGATCCTAAGCGCCGTTGTGAATGCAGCGATAGCGGGTGCTTCTATTGTGGTTGTGGTGAAAGGCCTGAGGCTGATCAATCAGAGAGCCTAAGACCAACAGGCGATCCATACATCTCTAGCCAGTGTGTGATCTGTTGGTGAGCAGTTAGCTGAGCCCAGCCAAAGACTTTGCTCATTTCGCTGGACATGCATGGGTGCACGAAGCTCGAAGAAAGCAAAGTGACCGGGTGAATGCCGCTGCTTATTACCGGCTTCTCCTGCACGTTCGTAGACCATTTCTCTAGCTGATATTCTATTGTTTCTATATCATTTATTCCCATTGTACCATCATCGCGCTGTAGATACACATCAAAGTATATTACCGGACACAGAAACTCTTCGGAATAGAGCACATAGTACACAATTCTACATTCTCCATTCTGCTGTTCAAACTTAAGAGCCACTAACTCGTCGGAAGTAACTGGTGAGCTGTACAGCAGTATTTCACCAATTCGATCACCGGCCAATGCGTCGATACCTTCTTTGAATGCGGCATAGTCCATAATCGCATCGCGACCGGCATGGCAGGGTTGTCATGCTAAATCCGACCAGCACCCGACCCTAGCCACTTACCTCTGGACATTGCGCAGTAGAGCGGTCATACTCCTGCCGATTTAAGTGATTATAAATGCCCGAAACACACCAATTAGGTCATTCTCCAATTGGCGATTTTGCCTTTTCGACGAACCGGGACCTGCTTGCGGTGCCACGTGCATCTAACGTCGAGCTCTACAGCAACTTCAAGCTGTCCCATACCCTCACCGAGCACGATAAAACCGTTACTGGTCTAGACATATCTCCCTCAGGAAGAATTGTCACTTGTTCACAAGACAGAAACGCTTTAGTGTGGGATCAAGATGCCTTTGGTGAGTGGAAGCCGAGCTTGGTGCTGCTTCGAATCAACCGCGCAGCGACGTCTGTTCGCTGGTCGCCAGACGAACGCAAGTTCGCAGTCGGTTCTGGCGCCCGCTTAATTGCAGTTTGCTACTTCGAAGAGGAAAACGACTGGTGGGTATCAAAGCATATAAAGAAACCTCTTCACTCTACTGTACTTAACATAGACTGGCACCCTAACTCTGTTCTTCTGGCCGCAGCCTCGACCGACGGATACGCTCGGGTGTTCTCAGCCTATATTAAAGGAGTCGATGAACGTCCTGCGCCAACCGTCTGGGGTGAGCGCATTCCCTTTCAGACACTCTGCGGCGAATTCACTAATGAAACCGGTTCGTGGGTCCACGATGTGGCCTTCTCTCCCTCTGGCGACTCTCTGGCGTACTGTGCCCACGACGCTTCAATCACTGTGGTCTATCCGTCTGCCCCAGAACAGGCTCCGCGTGCGGTTATCAACGTGAAGACAGACATCCTTCCCTTCAAAACACTGACTTGGGTTTCCGAGACTTCGCTTATTGCCGCAGGATTCGCGTGCCACCCCGTTATCTTTTCCGGAGACGAGAACGGATGGAAACAAGAACGCTCGCTTGACGATCCTGAAACATCGTCAAAAACGACTACTGGTGATAATTCTGCTCTGAGCATGTTCCGACGACTTGATCTCAAAGGGTCTGAACAGTCCGACAGCATGCTACCCACTATACACCAGAACACTATCACTGTTGTAAGACCTTTCGAATCTTCGGGTGGTAAGGTCACAAAAATTTGCACTGCTGGAATTGATGGTAAAATCGTGATATTTGCTATCTAATATACTATGCTAATATATCTATGATCGTATATACATGTTTCTTATGAGGAGAAGAGGAATTGCATATCAGCAGGTGTCAGTCTGTTTAGTGCGCCTTCATCTTGCGCCAACGTGGCCTGAATCATGTTAGCTTTCTTTTCCTGTAGCTCCACAATTCTAGACTCTATGCTGTCTTCTATTATCAGTCGAGTAATGCGGACAGGTCTGTACTGGCCAATACGATGCACGCGGTCTCCAGATTGCCACTCAACGCTAGGGTTCCACCAAGGATCCATTATGAACACCTGTGACGCTTCGCATAGATTCAGAGCAACACCGCCAGCTTTCAGCGACACTAAAAACACCTCCGCATGAACATTATTCATGAAATATTTAATAGAGTTGTCCCTCTGTGCAGGAGTCATCCCTCCCTGTAGCCTGACGGTCTCAAAACCTGCTCTTTTCAGTCGCCAATCGACCAAGTCAAGCATGTTAGTGAACTGCGAAAATACAATCGACTTTATCGTTACTTTCTTGCTGCGTAGACGATATAGTTCTTCCACTAGTGCCTCTATTTTGGTTGAACTCCGCCATCTGCTCGTGTCGATCCTGTCAACAATACTTCTGCCTGTGAACTCCGAAGGAAATATGAGTGCGGGCGCTTCAAGATCGATGGACAATCCAACGTGACACACGGGACATTGCAGTTTAGCTAAGTCAAAATCAAAGCTCTCAACGTAGTTCGTTATACATGCACGGCAGAAAACATGATGACATTTCGACTCAATAGGCTCTTCTGCTTCTTCATCGCAAAGTCTGCAGATCATTCTCTTTTCCACTTCAGTGAGGCCCTGTGCAATAGCGGAGTCACTGCGAAGACAAAGGTCCGGATGATCGGCTACCTGTCTCATTCGCATAATTAGGGTAAAAATATTGGCGTAGTTATTTAGAACCACACCTTTGCTTGCATAAACGTCAAACTGGCGACGTGAATCGTCGTAAATGCTTCTGTAAAAATCAAGCTCTTCCGGACTGAAAAAATCTTTCCGGACACGTACAATTCGTGGAGGCAAACCCAAATCCTCTGAACGCTCAATTTTTGTTCTCCGCAGCGAGATCTGTTTCAGTAATCGGTGAAGCTTCACCATAGGTTCGCGAGCATCTTCGTTAGTGGTGGCGCGCTGAATAGGATTCTGGATCTCCGCCATGAACCAGGCATTATGTCCGGTACCGTGACAACCACATTTATCGCAGTACTGATGGCCCCACACAGATTTCTCGCAGGAACACCTCCTGCAGAAGTAGTATGCATACGGGTAAATCTTCATGAACCGGATAAGAGAGTACAGCTCGCCTATACGGTTCTGGAGCGGCGTACCACTCAAACAAAACTTCGATTCGCCTTCTAGTTTGATAACGGCCCTTGTAGTGTTATTTGCTCGACTTTTAACGTTGTGCGCTTCATCTAGCACGATGCGTTCAAACTTGGTGCTATGAAGAGAGCTTTGTGCCTTGACGATCATCCCTCGACGTTTAGTTCCAGACTGCTGTTTGCGATACGACGATTCAACAGTTGCATAAGTAGTAAGAACCACATCGTAATCAGCAAAGTTTACTGTAGTTTTGTCCCTCTTCGCACCATAGTGTATTAAAGTCTTAAGTTTGCCGCCCGAATGCTGATCTATCTCATTCTTCCACTGAATAAGTGCAACAGTAGGACATATAACAAGGTTAGGCGATCGGCGTGGTTCAGTAGCAAATAGTGATATCATTTGTATAGTTTTGCCCATACCCATTTCGTCTGCAAGAATACCGCCTTTGTACTTCGGATCACGTTCCTGTCGCAGCAGCCACGCTACACCTTCTCGTTGGAACGGCAATAATGGCGTGACAATGTCTTTAGGTTGATCTATTGGAATAACTGGTTCTCTTGGCTCTTCCTCTGTTAACAGACCAAGCAGCTGCGGGTGCTGACGGTACAGATAGAAGGTCGCTACTCTGGCCGATTTGTTATCCACCATATACCGCTGCAGCTCATGGAGATAGTCGATTTTCTTTTCAAAATCCTTCTTTTCAGGTTTTTCTGTCATCCTTTCACGTTTCGAGCCATCTGGGTTCTTCTTTGGTGGAGTTTTTACTCTTGTAAGAGGTTCAGAAAAATCAGGAGCCAAAGGATGGAGTGGTGTCGGCTCGAAGATCCAGGCTTCTGGCTCTGCCTCAGATAGAACAGCCTGCTCGTCATCTTTGTCTTCTTTCTTAGCTTTAACTTTTCTTTTCTTAGGTTGAGATTCCACTATCTCCACGTCCGTAGACGACGAATCGTACTCTATTACGTCCTTGTCATCATCTGACTCATCGCTCTCTGGCGAAGTGTAGTACTCTGATCCATCAGAAGCGGCATCCTCAGAATAACTGTCTGATTCGCCTACCGCTAAATTCTTTGAGGCCTTGAGTTTCGCTCTACGACTCAATACCATAAAATACTCGATTTTTCTTTGCGGGCCTGATCACAAGCGTTTTATTCGATCTAAAGGCGCCTCGAGGCTCGCTCCGACGGTTCCAGTGTGTAACTAATTAACAAGATAGAAATTACCTATTTAGGCAATTCCCGTCTCAAGAAAAAAAATTCCATAAGCCGGAGAAAGAAAAATTGGTCGCACCGTATATTATTTTTTTGGTTTTTGAACTTCACGCAGTGATTCTGCATTTTGCTTAGTTGATTTTTTTGATAAAGAATGGCTACGCTGCTGAGAAGCGATTTTAAGCCACACAGTCTTAATCCAATATATAGCGGTGGAACGCTTGCTGTAAGTTATGACAAGGATCTGCTTGTCACACCGATCGGGGAAGAAGTCGTTATAGTTAAGTTATCTACAGGTGAAGAGATCGCACGAATTGAGGGCGACGGCGAGCTAGTGACTTCTCTTTCATTGACTCACTCGGCACAGTACCTTGTAGTGTTCTCACGATCCTATCAGATGTCTACGTACAAGCTGCCTAGCTGCACACTTGTGCGCAAGGTAAAAGCACACACTGCGCCGGTGATTGTATCTACAGCCGATGGCACGTCGACTCTTCTTGCGAGTGGCGCTTCTGATGGCTCGATAAAGGTATGGGATATAGAAGGCGGGTTCACTACACACAACCTCAAAGGCCACCGCGGTGTCATTAGTGCGTTGAAGATCTGGGGTGAATCTGGCGGCTCAAAATGGTGGTTGGCATCTGGTGCAGATGATTGCACCGTAAGGATATGGGATTTGGTGTCTAGAAAATGTATTGCAGTACTAGATGGACACACTAGTGTCATACGAGGTCTAGATTTCAGCACCGACGCATCTGTTCTTGTTTCAGGCGGACGTGACAGAGTCATCTGCGTCTGGGATACAAAATCACACAAGCTGCAGCGCACTATTCCTGTGCACTCTTCTCTTGAAACTGTCGGGTTTATAAGTCCAGAACTTTCAAAAATGGCATCTGGCCTAATTGTGTACTCTGGCGGCATGGACGGTTCCGTGAGAACATGGAACATCGCAACGAGTGAAGAGATCCTGTGCACAACACCTGAAGCCGAAAACAGCGAAGAGGAGATTGGTGTTTCACAAATAGTGTACGATGGTCATAATAGAATGATAGTTGTGCTGTCTGACCAGACGATCGTCGAGATGGAACTGGGTCAGCAACAAATTACGGAGATCCGCCGTATGGCTGGTCACCACGCGGAGATTATAGATTGCACGTTCGTCGGTGAGAAAGATCAACGTGTAGTCATTGCTGCAAATTCCGCTGTTATACGGCTACTTAGCTCTAACGGATTTGAACACAACACTCTGCGTGGGCACAAGGATGTCGTGATAAGTCTTGACCGCTCGGTCGACGGCAAGTGGTTAGCGTCATCTTCTAAGGACAACACTGCCATAGTGTGGCGCATAGACCTTGAAAATAATGAGTACACCATGAAGGCTAATCTGATAGGCCATGCTGGGTCTGTGGGCGCTGTCTGCTTTGCGAAGCTACAGGGACGCCGACCTACAGATCCGCCTCCCTTCATTGTTACCGGCTCGCAAGATTTAACCGTGAAGGTGTGGCAATTGGACTTGGACAATGGTTCTATATGCAAAGCCTTATATACTAGAAAAGCACACGACAAGGATATTAATGCCATTGACATTGCTCCTAACGACAAAACGTTTGCCACCGCGAGTCAAGACCGAAGCGTCAAGATATGGGACACTGACAGCGGCGAAACTATTGGAATACTTAAGGGACATAAACGAGGAGTTTGGAGCGTGAAATACAGCAAATTTGATAAACTCATTGCTACCTGCAGCGGGGACATGACCGCTAAGTTATGGAACCTGAACGACTATACCTGTCTGAAGACATTCGAAGGACATTCCAACTCTGTTTTACGTGTTCTATTTATAACTGAAGGACGGCAGTTGGCTACATCTGGCGGAGAAGGGCTGATAAAAGTGTGGAATGTGAAAAGCGGTGAGTGCGATGTCACTATAGATGCCCACGAAGATAAGGTATGGTCGCTGGCGGCTAAAGAGGATGGCAGAGTGCTAGTTTCGGGCTCGGGTGACTCTGTACTTACATTTTGGACTGATATCACGCAGGAGAAGATTGCTGAAGGTGAGCAGCAGCGAGCGAAACAAGTTGAGCAAGAACAGGAACTGAATAACTATCTTTTCAAGAAGGATTGGAAGAATGCTATATTGACGGCGATGTCTATGGACTATCCTATGAAGCTACTGAACCTTTTCCGGAATGTGATAGCAGACGGACAGGAAGGGGATAGCATTCTGGGACTGCGAACAGTGGATGACGTCGTGAGCCATTTATCCTTCGAACAGCTTGCGTCACTCCTAGGGTACATTAAAGATTGGAACACCAATGCGAGGACGTCTATTGTTGCGCAGAGACTGCTGCACGTGATATTGAGATCGTATAAAATGACCGAACTTGCGAAACTGAAAGGGTTTAAGCAGTTAACAGACGCGTTAGTTCCGTATACTGAGAAGCACGTCGATAGGATCACTAGACTACAGGAAGAGGGGTCTATTATTGACTACACTCTGGAACGAATGATGATTTAGCAATTTACTTATTTGATATGAGATAATATTTACATATTTGCACTGTCTAGTTGTTTAGCTCTATTAGTGAACGCTCTAATCATGAGATCGGTGACTGTAGGTGCGAAAACGTTAGACACAGCATTGTAGATCGGGTTGTTAAACTTGAAGACAAGATTCAAATGCACTTTGGTAAGATTTGGATTAGCGGGTATCGGTTTTAAGGTCCATTCAGAGTATAAAGTATCAAATACGCTATTATTTAACGCTTCAGCGATCACAGTGTGCGGAGTTACGCATGTGAGTTTGCTTTCGAAGGACTCGTCGAAGTTTTCCCATCCGACTCTTAGAATAGCAGCAGCGGGCTGGCCAGTTTTACTATCTTTTGCAGTAACTGTAGATTCTATGCAATATGGAATAAACTCCGAATAGCTGTCAACATTTGAGATGATCGCGTACATGAACAGCGGTGAATGGCTATTAGGTTAGAGTAGGTTCTCTCATGCGGTCCATTGTCAACTTTCTCTACTTACGGCAACACCTTAGAAATTGAGTGCGTTTGCTTACTAGCGCTAAAGAACGACCTAAGTACAGCATAATCAACCAGCTTCCTGGCTGTGCGTGTTCTCGCCAGCGACATCAACACTGTAAAAGAAGAACGCTCCTCGGAGGTTTACAGCTTTCACTCCCAAAAACCTCCCTCCCCGCCAATGTTGGTACCGCTCTTATGTGTGGCAGTACGCGTAATTAACGCATTGACTACTAAAACATTTAGCCAGCCTGATGAATACTGGCAGAGCCTTGAACCTGCCCATTGGTATTACTACGGCTATGGCTACCTGACCTGGGAATGGCAGCACCATATACGCAGCTGGATCCATCCATCGATCTTCATACTTCTCTACAAATGCGTCCATTCTCTCAACCTATCTGAAACTCGGTGGCTTATCCTCGCTCCGCGACTCCTGCAATCTATATTTGCCGCTCTCGCCGACTGGTCCACTTTTGTCTTTGCAAAACGCCTCTTTGGCGCCAGATCTGCGAAGTTTGCTCTTCTGGCCTCACTCACAAACCCGTTCGCCTGGTACACAATGACACGCACTTTCTCTAACTCCATGGAAGCGTCGTTCGCGGCGCTCACTTGCACTACCTGGCCGTGGCCTTCGCAATTTTATCTCTCATATCGGTCAATTTACCTTACCATGTTCCTCATCTTTATAGCTACTTGCATGCGGCCAACTGCGCTTTTGCTGTGGATAGTACCAGGCCTGCTGTACATTGTGCAAACTACGACTGCGTTTGGTGTTCTACAGACGATAAAAGTTGCAACATTGTGTCTACTGATAGCAACTGCAGTGATCGCATCAGATGCCGCGTTAAACTACTACATCACAAAACAGCTCATGCTCCCAGTATACCAGTTCTACAACTTCAACGTCTCGGATTCCCTCTCTGAGTTTTACGGTACCTCACCTATCCACTATTACATCTCACAGGGGATCCCTTTGCTTTTCATGGGATACTTGCCTTCCTTCCTGTACACTTTGTGCATTCACAGGAAGAGCGCGCTCGTCTGGACGCTCGTATTCGTCACAGCAACATACTCCTTGATCTCCCATAAAGAACACCGATTTATCCTCTCGCTCCTTCCTATTGGAAACTGTCTAATTGGATCAGCATATGCCAAACTGAATAACTCATCAGTAAGGTTCTGGCTGATTACTGTAGCACTAACTGTGAACCTACCTGCCGCCTATTTCTTTAATATGGTACATCAGCGAGGCGTGATCGACGTGTCAGATCTCGTCAGAGAGCTCAAGCCAAAGTCTGTAGGGTTCCTCATGCCTTGTCACTCTACTCCCTGGCAATCCTACTTTCACAGTCCGCACACTGATGCGTGGTTTCTCACATGCGAGCCCCCGATAGGCTACAGCCTTGAGGGCCGCAGCACCTATCGCGACGAGGCTGACAGATTTTATGACAACACCGAACTGTTCGTCAAAACACAAATTACCGAAAGCGGTACAAACGGCACGCACGTTTGGCCAGAGTATCTAGTCTTTTTTGAACAGATGCTGCCGCTCATGCAACAGTACGGCAACACTACGCTGCATTACGAAGAACATAGAAGATTCTTCAATACATACTTTCACGACGACCACAGACGTTCTGGAGATATAATTGTCTGGCGAAACGCTATCTAAAGTTACTTATACTTTAAATCAGCTCATGATGTGCGTATTTGAAACATTGATGCAATAATGAACGAAAGCAATCAAGACCGTTTCAACGGCCCAAGTACCAGTTGCTGTAGCAACTGTGCTTTGCGAGGCATTTTATATCGAAAATTCTACGCGAATAGATTTCTTTTTTTTCTCCATAGGAAGTTGAGAGCATGCCACGACGATGCGTCAGGATTTAAGACGATGCAACGTTGCCAGTGACTTCGGTCCTTTGTCTCTCTAGAATAAGGCAAATTCTTGGGTGCCTTCGGCGATGAACTTCTACTGTTCGCACCTACAAGGTATCCAAGATACATTTTCGACGTCTTTACGGGTGTTGAATGTAATATACGTAATGATAAAAGTATTAACTAGCATCCGTATCATATGTAGTTGTCCTAGTGTATGCACTGTATGCTACTTGCTGCACAAGGTACTTATCGTAACCTGGTCGCGTGACTTAGAGCTCTAATTGCCTGCGTTGCAGATTATGAAACGTATACTTCACCACTATGATGGATATTGGAATCATTACATTCAATGCAGGAAAAGAACTGCCTGATAGCGATCAATTGTCTGGTGAGCTAGCAAAGCAGTTTAACATTAACTCCCCGGATATACTTGCTGTCGGTTTGCAAGAATGCGCGGGAATTAGGTGGAGCTTCATCGGCGATCTCACATACATCGTGGAATCGTACACGACAGCGGTAAATAATGCAGCGAGGCGGATAGACAAGGAGTACGAACTCATATTCAAATCTAATGTGGGGCCCACAATGCTGTTGATATTTGCTTCGCTCACTAGATCTGTGCCTGGATCGATCAGCTCGATCCAGGCGGGCGATTGTGGAACTACAGGGCCGCTGCAAATCAAAGTGAAAGGCGCAATTGCGGTGAGGTTTCGCTATATATTTGATGACAGTTCACTAGACCCAGTGTTTTTCACCTTCGTATGTGCGCATCTCGCAGCTAATGAAAACGAGGTGGATTCACGCAATTACGATTATGAATGCATAGTGAAGTACCTGAGATTTGCCCCGGCATCTGCTCATCCTGAAGATGATATTATCTACACAAAAAAAAGTCAACACTTGTTTGTATTTGGTGATCTAAATTATCGATGTTCTATACCTAGTGCCAGTCTAACAGAATCCGTGGCTCTCACCAACTCTACAGACCTTAATCCTTACGACTGTGACTTCACTAACCAGGAAGTGATCAACCAGTTTTTAAAAACGGACGAACTTTCACTACACAAAGATGCAGGGAGAACTCTTCAATCACTCAAGGAGGCCCCCATCACGTTTCCGCCTACCTACAAGTTTGTTCACTCACCGAAAGACGGAACTCGAACATACTCTCTCCACAGGGTTCCATCCTGGACAGACCGCATTTTGTTCTTACCCCACATCGAGCCGGAGAAAGTAATAATCTACACAAGCTTGCCCTCTGTGAAAACATCAGACCATGTGCCAGTGTATCTAGGCATATCTATTCCGCTGGGTGGCGCAATTATCGATTCTTCTGTGATTCTTCCTCGGCCACTTGCGTCAAACGAACTGCTGCCCTGGAGAATTGCTTCCACGTATTCAAATAGAGCGCTTTCCTGGGGATTATTCTTCTTTACAAGTGCCAGAGGTCTAACCATATCTACAATAGCAGCTTCTGCACTGTACTATTTCAGCGCAGGCGCTGCAAAAATCTAATATTCACGGGGAAGATGAACAATGTACCGTTTGGGAGATATTGGCATATGTAACAGTTTTTATATTAGGGGCATTGGAAAAGAAACAAAAACGCGCTATCTCCTTATATGCAGTTTAGAGACGCGTAGAGTCTTTGCTGTAAAACCCATTCTCCTTCAGCCACTTCTTCACATCGGACGTGTCACGTTTTACCCAACTCAGTTTAGAGCGTACACTCTCAAGAGACTGTGCGAGTCCTTGATCAAATCCCTTGGTCGGCTTGTTTTTGAAAAACTTCTCAATCTCAGCCAAACCGGCAGGCGTAGCATACCCAGAGGTGGTAATAGACACAACACTGGACAGCATTGAAAGCCCAGGAGGCAGTAAATGAACAATTTCATCCCAGTTAGTCTTAGTCCACTTCCAAAGAGCCACAATACCTTCTTTGTGGGTGCGCAATCCAGCCATAGGCAAGTAAATATCCTGCGGCTTAACAACGGTATCATTGAAAAGCAAGTCAATTGTCTTCTTGATCAATTCTGGATCATTGGAACGACCTAGATTGCGATAAGCAGTATTCTTCTCATCAGTGCTAATAGGATTCATGATCGTTTCTAGAAGAACATCCCAAGCAGGTGCACCAATTTCCTTCACAGCGATTCCAAACACAGCTCCCTTGATGTTAGGGTGAATAGCTGATTTGTCACCCTTAGAGTAACTATCAAACATATCCAAAGCAGAGGCAATGACAGTTTCATCACCAGCATGACCAGCAGCTGAAAAAAGCAAGGCTTTAAGCTGAGATTCGACGTGTCCATCGGTTTCTGAGAATGACCAGCCCATTTTATGAGCCATAGGGGCAGTCAGCTCGCGCAGCAGTAATTTCATAGAATCGGTAATGTCAGGCGATTCAAATATCCAAGCGTTACGGATAAGAGCAATCCGACTAAGCATCTCCTGCCAAACTACGAATTCGGTTTCATTTTGCCATTGAGAGACAAGGCTGAGGAGGCCAGAAGTCTTCTGATATCCACTAGAAGCCAAAGCGCCAGCATCTGCAACAAGACCAGCACGATCTTCCACAGATAGGAGCTGCGGGTTCGCTCCAAGCTTGGCTAATCTAGAGGGAGGGTAGGAAGTTCTGAAAATACCAGATTGATCCGCATTGACCTTGTAGAAATCAATATCACTACCAAGGTCCAATGTAATCTCACGAGAGTCAAGCGTTAAATCTTCCATAACTGAAGACTTAGTACGAATACCTAAAAACACGGGATAGAGCGTACGGTCCTCTTCAGGCTTAACATCGCCAGAGTTAAGGAATCGATTTTGACGGAATGTAACCTTAGTACCATTCTCTTCGACTGTAATAACTGGAAACCCGACTTTCTTAGTCCAAATGTCCATAATATGGCTCACATCCTTTCCAGAAGCTTCAGAGAGAGCATTCCATAAATCAGCAGTTTCAGTATTTCCATATTTATGGCGCTTCAAATAAATTTGAATACCTTTAATGAATGTATCTTCGCCGAGGAATTTAGAAATCATTCTCAGCACGCACGAACCTTTAGAGTACGAAATTGCATCAAATATCTGATTGATTTCATCGGCTTTCTTGACAGGAACTTCGATGGCGTGGCTGGAACGCAAACCGTCAAGGCTCAAAGCAGATTGCAAGTTATCCACCACATAGTTCTGCCAAACTTTCCAATCAGGATAAAAGTTGTTGCAAGAGAACCAAGACATCCAAGTTGCAAAACCTTCATTCAACCAGAGACCTTCCCACCAGTCCATTGTTACCAGGTTACCAAACCATTGATGCGCAAGTTCATGTTGCACAACTTCTGCAACACGTTCTTTAGTTGCGGCGCCATCAGTCTTTTCGTCGAAGAGCAGATCGACAACGCGATAGGTAATAAGTCCCCAGTTCTCCATAGCACCAGCAGAAAAGTCAGGAATAGCAACCATATCCATCTTAGGAAGAGGAAATGGCATGTCGAACGTTTTTTCAAAAAAAGCTAAAGTTTTTGCGGCAAGTTCAGCAGAAAAATGTCCGCGTTCTTCCATTCCCGGAGGAGTGTATACTCTAACAGGGATGCGGAAGAGATCACTTTGGACATATTTAAGATCGCCGATAACAAAAGCAACCAAATATGTTGACATAAGGGGACTTTTAGAAAAGGTAGTTACTTTCTTTCCATCCTTAATGACTTCTGAAGCGGCGTCCATGTTCGAAAGAGCTGTGAGCTCAGGGTCTGTGACAAGGGTGATAGAAAATGTGCACTTATGTGCAGGTTCATCAAAGCATGGGAAGGCACGACGAGCGTCTGTAGGCTCCATTTGAGTAGTTGCAAGCCACTTCTTGGAACCATCGGGTGCTTTGTAGCTAGATCTGTAGAAGCCAGCCATCTTATCATTCAGGGTACCTACGAAGTCAATAGAAAGAACAGGATCGGCAGATTTGCTAAGAGTGATTGGGAACTCAATTGTTACGGTTTGAGCTTCCTCGTCAAAATTAGAGCTGTTCGCAGGGGTTTCTTTGCCATCGATGATGACCGATACAGAGCCGAACTCCATATCCAGCGCATTAAGAACGACAGTATTGGTGTCACGCACCACGTCGAGAGAGAGTTCTAGATGACCATTGAATTTGAAAGTATCAAAGTCAGGTTCCAGAGAGAGATCGTAATGGAGAGGCAAAACGTCTTGCGGTAAGATTTCACGGTCGTTTTTAGACATACTAGAGGAATAGCCGCGAAGGCTATTCCACACGTTAGTAATTGCACCACTTAACGATAGAGCTTGAACTAGTACGGATCCGTAATAAACCATAACGAAGAAAAAAAGTAGAATGCGATTATAATATAGCTTTCTTCTTGAATGGAAGAGAGGAAACAGGTTTTCCGCAGGCTATATATGTCAAGAATGTAAAGCGGACTACGCTCGAAAATGTAAGAGCAGGCGGTATTTTTGGAGGAAGAATGGCTTTGTTGGACAAATAATCCCAAAACCGGAACGCAATTGACCCAGGTGAAAAATAAAAGAAAGAGAAAAGCGGGATAAAGTGCTCTTATTAGTAATAAAAGGTCCGAACGGCTTATTGATTATGGAAAAGATAGGGGGTGCTGGGGGAGATAAACCTAAACCACTGAAACCAATCGAAGACCAGAAAAGGAGCAAAATGCATGACTCATGGCGAAATATACCTATTAATGCGAAATCGAGGGCTCAATTACTCTCAGCAGCTCCGGCAATCCAAGCCCGAGAGATAATATAGGGGACCTTGCGGGTGCGGTGTTTGCCATATATTGGAAAAAAATACCTGATTACCATACTAGCGAGGAGCGGCGTTTCGGGCAAGAGGACATTCACCCGCATACAGTTATATATTTAAATAGTGCATATCAGAGGAGGGCAGCACGGTCAGGTATATGAATATGTTGATGGAAGTGCACGGTGGCGTAGTGTGGTGCACATGTTCGGACACATAAGGCAATCCATCCAGTCAACAGCATAGACAATTCCTTGTGCAGATGTGATAGCGGAAGTAAAGGGCCCAATGTTTTCCTTTTAGTCAAGCAAATCAACAAATAGAAAATTACTTACTTTTTAACAGAGGCAGGAATTTGACAGATATGACTATGTGTGAAATGAGTTCTTTTTGTGGGAGAGTAGTATATAGTCGTGAATAGAGCCTTTTGACGTATGTGCGGCTCAGTAATGGGGCCTCGGAAAAGATTGTACGTTGAGGTATTCAGCCTCTTGTATGAGCCAATCCTACGGTAGGTAAAAGCGTTCCGGGGAATCGCTGTTTTTAAGCGCGTGCAACTCAACATTTATTTATCCGTAAATGGTCTGCCGTGTATCACGCTGTTCCCCGTACGCTGGTATTATCGGAAGGTGAAAAGAATGGTACCCTCAGACTATTGGGATTAAGATTAGCTCCATGGGCAGCTTTCTCGACCACGGTATTGCTGTCAGTTGTGCCGTAGAAGGAATATAAAACTTGGAAAGTAGTTACTGTATTGACTCATTTGATTCATAATATATATTTATGTTTTCGGTTGCTCGTGTGTCAAGTTAATTTCTGCCCAAGATTCTTCGCCCTCTTTGAAGAATGCGACGTGAGTTTCAGGATTGCAAAATGCTGGTGCAGCATGCGACTTAATTATATTGTAATTAAATATATTTTAATATCTATCCAGAGGTCGCCGCTAAATTTCAGGCACTATACCTTGATCTTTGGCCCACTTAAGCAACTGTTCACTGCTCTGTGGACTCATTCCGTTCATGACTTTCTTGTATATGGTGCTTTCATATGCCAAACTCAGCGAAATATACGCCCCACGTTCAGTATTGATAGAAAAGTTGGCATCTCTTCTGTATCCACGAGGCTTTCCTAAACCCTTATCATTGATAAGTTTGCCAAGTAGATAGTGCAACCACAAAACATTAGTCACTGGGCAGTACATGGACCAATCTATGTCATAGTCCGTCGCGTCACCCTGCTGTTTCCTAATATATCTTCTCATCTGCCTATACACCTCAAACTGAGGATCTCCGTGACCATTGAACAAACTAGGGTCGTCAAGGACTTCGTATTCAATAAGCGCCCTTCCTCCGCTGCTCACTGGCTTGCATTGTGCCCGAGAAAGAGTATAGTCCACAATATGTACCCCAATACTACGAACTTCGTTGGGTTTTTTTAATGTACCGTCTTCCAAAATCAGTTTGTCGAACTCTTCCATGAGATCTAGCGATTCATCGTCTTCAATTAAAACATTTCCCCAATGTAAATCCCGGTGTTCAAACTGATTAATAACCTCGGCAGTAGCTAAGTGTTTCACTAACGTCCAGAAAATAATAGACGCATCTTTCCAGCTCCTGAGCACGTAGTGCTCTAAATTCACACCTCCAAATTCCATGTCGATGACGCAGTACAACTGTTCAGATTCATACGCATCCGGCCGGCCATTCTCAGACTTGTTATCACGGTCATAACAGTCCCATAAGTAGAGCAAGTGAGAAGGATAACGTCCTGTTACTATATGAGTGTGTTTTAAACCTGTAAATCCCTTCAGTGAAGATAACGTCTGAGCAATGCGCACTTCGTGTACAATTCCGCTTAAACTGGGCTGTGTATCCAAAGCTCCGAAAGGAATAACTTTCAAAACGGATTTGGACATATCCCGTTTCTCATAGAGAAAAATCTCGGAGTAGGAAGCTTCGGCATATTTAACTAACGAGCCATTTGACCTCAAGTCAGTGACAAACCTCGTAAATTTGATCACATCCTGTTGCTCACAAAGAGACAAAAGCGTTTGCACCCCACGACTGTAAGTAGGCTGAGATATAGTGGAGGATGTCAATGCTGAGAGCCGTCTTCGGGTTTTAGTGTAAGATTGTGTGGAGGGTGCTGCAGAGTGATTGAGAGCCTTATCTTCGGTAACAGAGGCCACTCCGGCGTACCTGCGTAGCGTGTCACGACTTGGTTCATTTATCAAGTCATGTAACCCAGTGATGCTAGCGCTAGTTACAACCGATTGAGGTTCCGAAATCAGACTCTTGTCAATTGAATGAACGTTCTTTGATTTCCTTGTAAAATGACCAGCGATCTTAGATAAATTAGACTTAGATGGCATTTTTGACATTATAGGTCTGAGAACCGAGGAAATAGAAGACCGTGACGAAGATGACGTCAATGATCTGATGTCAGAGTGTGATGGAGGGGATTTAAGGTCGGTTGGATGATGGTATTGATGGAGAGGTTGGGCAACACTTACCCTAGTTGACGACTTTGGCAAATTATAAGGAGTATTTCCAGAGCTACTTAAATGATCCTTCAAGGAGTAAGTCGAAGATTGATTGCGCAAGTTAGAAACTTGCCGATTCTGAGGAATTTGAGAGAGAGGAGGTCTGCGAAGGGAAGCAACAGGGGAAGCAACATGTTTAGGCGAACTGCCCTGGGGTCGGCTGGGAAGCGGTTTGCTCACATCTGGCGAGAGTGGTGGTTTTGAAATGCTGGAAGCGGCAGATGCTCGTATGGACGTAGAGCCCACGCGACCTGGTGATACGATCGAGTGTCTGTTGCTATTGCTTGATTTTGAGGAACGTATGCTGGAGGTTTCACTGTCGGTAGATAATAAATCTGTAAGATTCATAGACACTGCAGTAGATCGAGGAATAGAGGATCTTGTGCTAGTAGAATTTCGTGGTGAATCTTGCGCGGATGTATTGGCCGACGTACAGTGGGTATGTACCTTAGCGCACCCTGACAGCGAAATTATGGAAAGTCGTGGATTGTAAGAAGACACTCCAGCATTCTCTGAAATTCGTGGATCTACGCGATACTGGTGCAAAGGAACAGCGTGCGCCGTGTGTACGGAAGAGCCATCCTCAAAAGAGATGTCCGGCTCCGATGATCGGGTATCTTCTTGTTGGAGGTCTTGACTTTTGAGCTCTAGAAACGCATCTTGCAAATAATCATTTCGGATATAATTATAGTTTATGCGTCCATATGCTCTTTCTTGCTTGCCTTGTACTAGCATACTTGTTTGCGGTTAGCAGCAAAAGGATAGAGAAGGTTTGTTTACACTGTCGACCGACGTACGGGACTAGGTGGGTATAAGGTGGAGTAAGTCACGTGATATCGCGCGCGTAACACAATGTATATGTATACGCACTTTATGGAATAAATATATCCATATTCTTCATTAAACGAATTTTTTATGAAAGGGAACACTATGTGTTGAAACAGGGTCAATCCCCAAAATAGTATGAGGTTGAAATATGTTGGCAGGCGTATTTAGTTCGTTGAAATTCTTAGTAGAGCAAGCGAATAGCGATTCTGAATGGAGTATTGTATAGTTGCTCATATAGAGTCTTGATATCGGATGTTGTGACATCAGCAATATCAGCCATCATATAAGCTACTTCACCGCGTGACTCAGAGTATTGCTTTTCAATGTTATGGTCAGCAAAAATCTCATTGACAGTTCGCAAAACACCAGGAACGTTACTGTGAATGTAAAGAACACGCACATGACCCTCTTCGTCGGCAGAAAGAGGTCGTAAGCTTAACTCGGGGAAGTTAACAGCGCCAATGGTAGAACCTTCGTTGATGTACTTGGTGAGTGCCGTACCAACTTCAACGCCGATGGCAGACTGCGCTTCTTCAGTAGAACCCCCGATATGCGGAGTAAGAATAACATTCTTCTGCTTAACTAATTCAGGAATCCAAGAATTAAGAGTCTCAACAAAATGAGGACCATTCCTGGCTGGCTCATTCGGATAGACATCTAATGCGGCACCACCGAGTTTGCCCGAAGAAAGACCACTTACAAGTGCACGGATGTCAACCACATTACCACGTGATGCGTTAATTAAGTAGGCTCCTTCTTTCATAGCAGCAATTTGTGGACCCGAAATAAGATTATGCGTTTCAGGTAATTGTGGAACATGTAGAGTCACAAAATCAGATACAGACAATAATTCATTCAGTGTAGGAATCTGTCGAGCAGTGCCGAGCGCCATGAGGGGAAGAACATCGTAATAAACAACACTCATACCCATACTTTCAGCTAATACTGACAATTGAGAGCCAATATGACCATATCCAACGATTCCTAGAGTCTTTCCTCGGATTTCCCAGCATTTTGCGCTTACCTTGTTCCAAGTGTTCTGATGCATTTCCATGCTTCTATCTCCAAGCTGACGCGCAAGGGCTATTATCTCGCCAATAACCAACTCAGCAACTGAACGAGAATTGCTAAACGGGGAGTTGAATACCGCGATGCCATGACGGGCAGCGTACTCGAGATCAACTTGATTGGTTCCAATGCAAAAGCAACCGATAGCCACTAAGTTCTTTGCTTCGCGTAAGACCTTGGCCGTCAGTTTTGTTTTGGAACGGATTCCAATGGCATGAACATCGCGAATCTTTTCAATTAATTCCTCCCCATCCAAGGAAGACTTGTAGACCTCAACCTGGTAACCTTGCTCGTTCAAAATGTCTATGGCGGTCTTGTTAACGTTTTCCAACAAAAGCACCTTCATGTCTTCGGTGTTAAAAGGCTTCAAAGTCTTAGGTGGAGAAGTAAAAGAAGATGTCAGGCGCCTGCTCATAGATCCAAAATAGCTTCCCGGTGAGTGTGCAGAAATTGTAGGACTAGTCGATAATGTCACAGCGTTCGAGGAAGACTCAGCGACAGCGCCGAAAACAGGGACAGGACTACTCATTTTGGTAGGTATGTGTACACAAATTAAATAGCAAACTGAAGGCTGAATGTGAATTAATCGTCTAAAAGAAGTAGTCTTTTTTAGAGAGTACGTGAAATTTTTTCTGGTTAGCTTTTTACAATTCGAAGAACCGGGGTTAGTATAAAGCAAATGCCATGACTCATTTGAAAGTGAAACCTGAACCCTGATAAAACGGTTGGTCGATCGAGTTAATGAAATTGGTTATTGAATTTACACGAATATATTAGGAAGCGTGATACTAGCATGACTATAGTTCTTAAACCAGTCAAAGACGTTACTACTAATAAAAGCATACAATAGAGTGCGTTTTAGGCGCATATTCCTGGCATGATCAGGTGTGGCAAGCAGTACCTGCGATTATCGGCTAACTGACGTTTGTGCACCTGACCAAAAAGCCGGGTAATATGATCGCTGGGTTGGAAAGACTTTGTGCAGTGTGTTATGTCCAGAAGTATAGGAAAACTGAACAGTATATTATACTTCAAACACGAAGTGACTCCATATCTTACGTTCGCATGTCCTGCTATATCTATTATGATTTTAAATTAATGTAACTCTGGACCAGCTTAGCATAACTCAAATGAGTGGCCGGCGCTAAAGTTCAATCCCCTGACCTTCTTTTCACAGCTATGATTCGGCAACCGATCGTATGATATAACCTAATGATTGGTCAGTATCATAAATGTATTTTGCACAACTTTATTCGAAATTCAGCTGTTAGATATATGTCGTGAATACCAGTGGTCGCCTTTTTCTGCTTCCGAGGAGATCTTTCGACCTTCAGGATCACGAAGCTCGTTGTCAGCTCTCCATTTTTTGAAGGCTACTTCTTTATCCCTAAGCTGTAGAAACTAGCCGTATGAAATCAGACTATTTTTCCTCATATGCATCTGAGTTTTTCCAAAACCTGTGAGCAATCATTCAGAAATGATTAGGGGTGCCTTTCCTATACGGAACGCCGTCGTTTCTGGATTGGCGGCTGCATATACTAAGGTTATTCCTAACCTAAGTATATTCCTGCTAAGTATGTGATCTCTATTAATAAATGTGAACTCACTCATTTTATCCTAATGTCTCTGTGACTAACAATATACTCATATTACTGATGCTATATTAATCATCCCTACGCTTGCATGATTTTTAGCTTCTTCCCTATTCATGCCAGTTCAGAATTGCAATCGATCAATAATAGAAGATATAGATTTATACGCTAAATTCCTTCTTTTCCAAAAGATTAATGAGTTCCTGAACTTGCCGCACGTGCCGTTCAATGAACCAAATGACTGATGCATCTCCCATACAATTCTCAACTTAACGCAGCATCGGAAATACAATCAAGCAGCATCAGCAAATTAAACATTTAACATTCTTGACTATGGACTGCGCTTTATATGTCACTCATATAATATTACGAGCCGACATCCATCTACTCGTCATGCTGAATAAAAAGGTACTGCAAAACCCACTTAGGTAATGGCTATTACTTTCCTCTTCTGTATCAAACACATCCCCAGACTTTTCCGGGCTAGAAACCATCTGACCCTTCTTTACCACTCATTGTAACACTAATATATGAAACTATACACATTACTATCTGCAATCTATAAAGAGATTCGACTTCAACTAACTATTGCAAGGCGAACCCACGCACTCAAACCTTATATCGTGGACGTTCTACCTGTCATGCGGCTGTTAAGATTATCAGTGGTGTCAAACCTTATTTTAGACGAGCTTGTCAATTGCTCCTCATATATACACCCGACTCCCGCCGCCCCCAAGCCACCTTCACATCCGTTACAACATATGCATTACATGGTGAAGTCCATCAAAACCTAGCAATCAACCAGTGAAATCCGTGATTGAGCGTTCTGATTGTGTGGTTCCAGAGCCTTTAGTGCAATGACCATAGAAGTTATCCGCTTCTTGCGTTCGGAACACTAAAAGCACTGAAGGCAGGTGTCTCAGGACTCCCTGCAAGGTAAGGTGTCTTTGGCGCTTGTTCCGTAGCTGAGGCTTT